>JADLZK010007976.1:0-167038 GCA_015847255.1 Hyparrhenia diplandra
AAAATCCTCTGTCCAAGCAAAACCCTAAAACACAGCATTTTTCAAACCAAAACGCGAACGGAGGAAACGTTCCTGTTCCGTCCGGCGCCCATTCCCCTCCCGGCCTCCCCCAACGGTCGACCCCTGACCCGCGATGGGCCGCCGCCCCCGCCCCCAACCCAGCCGGCGGTGATCCCTCCCTGGACATCCCTTCCGGTCGCAGGAAGATCGGCGCGAGGAGGAAGGATCGGATGAATCGGAGGAGGAAGAAGAGGTGGAGAGCGACTACGGCGAGGGATCGGATGTCGACAGCCTCGCGGGCCTCTGCGACCCCGACGCGGGCGACGCGGGCTCGGACGAGGACCCCACCTTCGACCCGGACGCCGACGGGGACCTGGAGGTGGAGGCTGTGCTGCGGGCCAGGATGAGCAGGATGTCCATCTCGGCGTCGGCACGCAAGGGCAGGTTAGGCAGCGGGGTTTGCCTCCGCTTCTTCCCTTCTCTGATTGGGTATCTCGATACAGTTTGTGCGATCGTCGTAGATCGGAGATGGGAATTCGGTCTAAGATTCTTGCCATTTATTCCTTAATAATCCTGTTTGTTCGGGCCTTGGGTTCAGACTTCAGTAGTGCCGAACTGTTCACGATTCCTTATCCCGTATCTCTATGGAAAATTTCACGATTTCAGGAAAGGGCCAGCGGTGCTGAAGATGGGAAAGGAGGAGAGTGACCTTCTGGTCATGGTGGACAAGCTCATGCAGGGTGAGTTCCTATTTCTTTCTAATAATGTGATGCACATTGGTCCGGAAATGGGACGGAAAGGTGATAATGCGTTCCCACTGCCAGTGGAAATTTGGAGGAAATGACATGAGAACCTACTACCAATTTGGCTAAAGAAAATTGTATTTCATAGCCAGCTGCGGAGCTTCTCACAGGCCAATAGGGCCTACTGCGACCCCTGAACTTGTGTAAACTCCATTAGTTTTAGCCATTTGGCTTGATAAAAAAAAATAAATAGCCTTGTTCTTTGATGATTGGTCCCTGCTGAATTTAGGCTCTCAAGGTCCACCACTGTTCGTAACAGCATGTACACAAACTTGAAACGCAATTGTTTTGCATTGGTTTGTTCATTTGATACTTTGAACTTTGCTGGATGCCTGGACCTGTTTAAGATACTACAATTCCATGGATCAATAGTGCAAGTTTTTTTCTTTTTAATTAGTGCACAATTTAGTTTCTCATATGAACATTCTTGCAATGTACAGATGGTCAGCTGGAGAAATTGAAGGTTTATGAATGTAAAGCATATTTGCGGATGCACAAATTAAGGTTGACAGGCAAGAAGGAAGTGCTCCTAAATCGAATAAGAGAGCATATAGAGTATGAACTACAGTCCAATTGTGATAAATCTTAATCTTGATTTTTTGTTGTTGATGATCCATAATGCAAGCAGGCTATTGGCTTTGTCAGATCTTGTTCCATGCCCATTGATGTACTTACACTTTCTTCACAAACATTCAGGGTGAAAATCATGGAGAGGTGAACTATCCAAAGCGCCAAGCTTTGTTCTAAATTGTAAAAGGTGAAACAAGCTATTTCTGCATAGAAATACACATTTTAATATGGATGAGAAGAATGTGAACAGATTTGTCAAATTTACAATACCAAATAGAGTTATCACTAGGCGTGCTAGTCTCAGCATAGATCTTCTGTTGGTGCTTGGCCTCGTTAGCCCAAAGGATCACAATCCGGGTGAGCAAAGAAGCTCACCTCCCTCCTCTCTAGACGATTGTTTTGGAGTTTGTCGAAAACCGACGACAGCCATGCAGACATCCTCACCAAGCCACTCGGCCGTCTTCGGTTCATGGAGCCGAGGACCAAGATTGGAATGGTGGAAATCAAGCAAGAGCAAAGCAAGATTAGGGAAGAATTGTTGAATAACTACGCGGCGTATGTGAATAACTCGCGGACCCCTTGACGAAGCGTAGCAGCCTCTTCACCGCTATCCAAAGGGTCTTCACGGGTCCTCCATGAAACGGTCGTGACGCACCCAACCCATGACGCAATGTCCGATTGGGTATGTGTGAGGTAGCTTCAGCCCACCGGCGATGCTCCGATAGCAGCGCCGTCCAGCCCACCTTCGGGCAAATGGTCTCGCGGCTTGCTTAGCTTCAGCGCTCCCTCCATGGAGTCGCACCACGGCTTGCACTTCGCCATGCGGCTGCGTTCCGCCAGGGCTTCTCGTGCATAGGCACGCTGTCCTAGGGAGATGTGCTCCTTCCCCGCCCTCACCTCAATGCCGAGGGTAGTAGGAGAGTGCGCCAAGATCGCTCATCTTGAAACGAGCAGCCATCTCGCGCTTGAAACTATCAATGTCCTCGCCGCGTGCTCGCGGGCGATCAAGTCATCCACATACACGCCGGCGACGAAGCTCCTCCTTCCCTCGTCGCCGCGTGTAGGCGCGTGCTCCATTAAGGCGCGGCCAGTGAACTGGCTTCGCCCAAGGTGGTGTCGAAGCTTGGCGTTCCAAGCCCGAGGGGCCTGTCGCAGCCCATAAAGCGCTTTTTGTGCAGCTTGAGCACCTTGTGCTTAGCGCCCCTTGACGGGGTGAAGCCCGGAGCTTGCTTGACGAAGACCGTCTGCGAGCTCACCGTTGAGGAATGCAGACTTGACGCCGAGGTGGTGGATACGCCAATCCTTCGGCTGCTGCCATGGCCCGGTAAGCCGTTTAACGGACTCCATTCGCGCCACCCGAGCAAAGACTCCTCGGGTCGATGCCCTCACGCCGCACAAAGCTGCGGGCAACCAGCCGGCCTTGTACTTGACAATGGCGCGCGCTCATCTCGCTTCACCTTGTAGACCCACTTGAGCCCAATTGGACGGCAGCCCTGGAGGTGGATCAACGAGCTCCCCAAGTCCCGTTCTCTCGACGCCTTCATCTCCTCCAAAGACGCCGCTTCCTCGGTTCGCGTCCGCCGGCCAAGCGAACATGGGTGGCTCCTCCGCACTCACAAGGAGCGCTCCGGATCGCCAAGCAATGCTTGCTAGGCCTCGGTACAGCTGAGTCCCCAACAAGGTTGTCCACCTGCGGAACCTCACCTCTTCGCCATCATGGAAGGCATCCACATACTCGTTGATGTCGCTTGGAGGAGAGGCAAACTCAAGGCGCGTTACGAAGGTGTTCCCTGTCGCCTTGCCGCGGCGCGGGAGTTTGGTGGAGATGAACGCTGGGCCGATGGTGGAAGCTGGCTTCCGGCCAAAGAGCAAACAAGAATGCATCGCTCTCTAGCAAAGAAGAACTGCTCTCCAAAGATCTCCTCCTTGAATCACCAAGTGCTCGATGGCAAATGTGCCGCCGACACCAGAAAGCTTCCCCAAGCCCGAGTCTTCCTGCCCCAAGCCGCCATCTCATCGAACACCACATCCCTAGAGATCACCACCTTGCCTCTCTTGGGATCATAAAGCCGATAGGCCTTGCTGCTCCTCCTCATAGCCCAAGAAGACCATGGGCGTACGTCTTCCGGCCTTGCCGAGGTTGGGGCCGTGTTCGACATGGCCAATGCAGCCAAATGTCCTTAGGAAAGAGACATTCGGCTTGCATCCATACCAAGCTTCGAATGGCGTCTTGCCCGGGGCCTTGTGGGCGTAGCGATTGAGGATGAACACCGCTGTGGTCACCGCCTCTCCCCGCAACTCAGCCCGGCATCTTTTGGCCTTCATCATCGACCTCGCCATGCCGACCCACGGTTTAGTTGCGCCTCTCCACCACATCATTCATTTGTGGTATTATGCGGTATGTGTGGTACCTTCCTCCGCCTGATCGCAGCAGCGAACTCCGAAAGTGAATTCGCGCCCGCGATCGATCCGCAAAGACACGCAACTTCTTGCTTGCTCGCCCTCTGCGCGCCTTGACCTTCTTGATCGCCTCCGCCGCTTCGCTCTTGCCGGGAAGTTGCGGCCACATGAACCGCTATAGTCATCTACGGCAAGATGAAATACTTGCGGCCTCCATGTATCGCCGGGCGTGATTGGCTCCACAAAGGTCGCCATGACCCGGCTCAGGGGCCTCGGCCGCGCGATGCCGCCATCTTTCGGAATGGCAGCCTCTCCTTTGCTTCCGGCCCGACGGTGTCACACGGCTGCTCGCGTGCTCGGCGTGAGGCAGCCCCGGACCATCTTCTCGGCCTGGTCGAGAGGCGTCAAAGCCGAGATAGCCATAGCGGCGTGCCACAGCCACGGCTCCTCCGTGCGCATTTGTCAGCCAGCAAATGGGCTGCTCCACCTTCAAATCCAGTAGGTACAGCCAGTTCTTGGACCTCTTCACCTTGGCAGAAGCCCATTTGCTCCGGTCTGATCCCCGAGGACGCCGCCCTGATCGGCACCTCGTTGCCATGCTCATCTAGCTGGCCAATGCTAATGATGCTTGAACGCAGGCTGCGGGATGTAGAGTAGACATCCGTCAATGCAGCGGTGTTCACCGTTCGAGGCACCAAGAAGATGATGGTGCGCCCTCAGTTGCCACCCTTGAGCCATCACCAAACTTCACCGTGCGGTCCGCGTTCGATCAAGCTCGGAGAAGGCAGTCTTGGAACGATCGGTCATGTGTTTGCTAGCCGCAGTCAAATACCACGCTGCTCCTTCCCCATTCGCCCCACACGTCCCAAGGTGGACTTGGGCGTGGCTCGTCGAGGTTGACGGCTTCGAGCCTTCCCATGCTCGTGTACGGCCATCACCTCTTCCTTCTCCTTGGCCTCAACATCGTGCGGTACACGAGAAGGTGGCCATCGGGAAATAGCCTCATCATCATCATCATCGGCTGCGCTAAATGAGCCTCGGCCTTCTCTCCACGCTTTGCGATTTGGGCACTCCTTTGCCCAATGGCCGCTGTCTTCCCAGTCACGGCAGCGGTCGATCAACGTCGCGATTCTTCTTCTTCTTCTTATCTGCGGCGCTTTCCCACGCCGCTTGTCGCAGCCGCTTGGCGAGCTGGAGGAACCTTCCCGGACGCCGCCGGCTTCATCTCGATCCACTCCTCCTCGCTCCAAAGAAACTGCTTCACGCCCTTCTCCCTCCGCGTGTCGGCCGGTCATCCACCGCCCGCCCGGGCCATCCCCATCCTCAATGGTGAGGGTGGACATGTCTCAAAGATCGTCTCTATCGAGAGAGCGTCCGGAGTACTTGGCGGGGGCGACACGTAGGAACTTGGCGACGACATCCTCCTCGTCCATGGTCTTGCCAAAGACCGCCCGGTAACCGATGAGGGATTGCGGCCGGGAGCGAAGTCCTCCACCGCCTCGCCCAGGCGGAACTTGAGGTCATCGAACTCCCTTCGCAGCATTTCTTGCACCTTTGCCTTCTTGGCTCGGTCAAAGCCGTCGCAGATGGAACAAGCATGTCCCAACCTCCTTGGGCGTTTGCCGCCCCCATAGCTTTGATGGTACTCGGCGGCGTGGGCGCGGTAAGCGCCTCCATGGCCTGAGCGTCATCGCCCTCGTTGGTCGGTGCAGCCTGACCGCAGTCCGAGCCGCCGGGCTCGAGCTTGAATCTCATGGTCACCACCCACTCGCCATAGTTGGTGCGGATCATTTGTGGCCAAGTGTTGCCACGACCTCCCGCACCGTGCGGATAACGACCTCCGTCGTGGCTGGGCGAAAAAGCACCACCGCCAATGCCCACCGATGAGCCATCATCGCGTGTCATCGCCGGCGGTTAGTCCCGGTGGACGCCACTCAGACGGCTCCGATACTACTTGTTAGCCCAAAAGGATCACAATCCAGGTGAGCAGCAAGCTCACCTCCCTCCCTCCTCTACCTCTAAACCGAGCTAAGAGAGGATTAGCACACACACACAAGTGTTCTTTGAAGCTGCACGTTGGTGCTCTTCTTGTGCTCTTTGAGAACAGCACACACACACAAGCACAAGCACCGGCGTTGGCCAGAGCTCTGCTCTTTTGGTTGTTGTAGCTGAACTGAAAACTTACATTACCATGGATGCATATTTATACATAGAGGAGTGGTTCAGTTTGTGTGTGAACGAAACCAAGGAAGGTGGGCTGCTGAACGTGCTAGCCTAAGTCTAGTCTAAGTCTATCGTCCTAGCTGCAGGATAAGCCCCTGCAATACTTATTAGCTAAGGGACACAATGGCCTACCAAAGTTATGTGTCCACACTACTTCTAGTCTAGTGTTCCTACTACATCTTGACTGCAGTCCAACTTCTGCAGTTTTCACATTGTCACCAAGTTGTAGCCTTGACTAAAGCTTTGTCTGCAGTTGCATTTTTGCAAGACCAGCAGCAAGTTATTCAACATGGCCTAGCCTGCTGAACCCTTTGTTCGGAGGCACTGGCAGATAAGTGATTAAGTTGCTTGCTTTGGTTAGACTTTGCTTGAATAGAACTCTGTATTTTCGTTTCTTTTTGTAATGAAATTCAGGTTGCCATTGTGGGAAAAAAAAAAAACTTTATAATAGCAAAGGGGATGACCTTATAATTCAATTGCTTATGGATAGTGAGCTTTGGAGCACTGAAGGGGGTGCAGGCGTCTACATGGCCTTAACGTAGGATTTTCTGTTATATAAAAAAATATAATACTGATGTTGCAAGGACAATTTTTGCCTTCCTGCACCATTTCTGTGAATTTTCTCTCTTATGTATCATATATATCATATATAATTGATGTAGGTGATGCATGCAAAGGTGATGTTGTGATGTTTGAGCAGAACATTTACAAAAGGTAATTCAAATTAAGCATTTGTTCTGATGGTTTTCAGTACAAATCATGAATCTTGAAGCATTATGTTTATATTTGTTTTCATTTATTGTATCTTTTGAGTATTGTTGTAGGAAAAAGGGAGCTCCTCGTGTGAAGCTAAGGGTCGCTTATGTGGACAAAGGACCAATGCTGGTAGAATAATAAAGGAAAGCTATGGCACAGCAAAGCAACAGCATACATTCACTGTAAGGCTTTGGTTCTTTTATGAGCATGCATTTTAATTTCCTTCAATTACAATATTGCAAAAACAATGTTCTTTGAAGTCATATGCATTAAAAAATGTAGATTGAGATTTTATGGAGTAAAGGATACAAACCGTGGCCTCCCCTTCATCCGCTTCTCATCAAGGGAAGAAATCTTTACAAGGATAGGACTATGAGACAGGTGCATTCTCTAGCAAGGTTATTTTGCGTATGAAGAAAAAAAAAAAACCTTATTATTGATTGAGCTGCACTGATATTTTTCAACATTCACAGTCATGGCCTGATGAAGAAGAAAGAAAGAGGGTAATCCAAGAAAAACATGAAAGAGGGTTCTTGGCACGCAAGTCAAGAGCAACCAGGATTCATGAAAAAGAGAGAGAAAGGTTGGCAAGATTAAATAGGTAAGATCTAGACTAGTACTGTGACATAGGTATTTCTAGGGACAATGATGGTGTTGTTCTGGATGTGATATTTTGCAATAATGCCCATGATTGGAATTGTAGTCAGTTGTACTGTAACACATTCTAATACATTGTTTTGGGAACAGGATGAAAGATGATAAGATAAAAAAACAGTGGAACATGAACCAAAAACAGCCACAAGAGCCACAACAAAAGGTTGAGCCCACAACTACTGTTCTGCAAAGGTATGTCAACTGCTTCCTAATGCTACGATTCCTATCATGGTACTCGTGAAAAAATGTTATCTTACTATCACCACTTAGCGTACTTACATCAGCAGAGCTATTGAATAGCACACCCATGTGCTTCTAATATGTCGTAGATATAATTAGTGAAAGAAAATACTGCCTCTTAATACTATCAGTACTGTATCATTTAGTGAAAGAAATTACAGTAGCAATCTTGCTTTTCTATTGCTCGGCCTGTTTACAATAAGCAGTACTGCTTCAATAGATATAATCCATTTGCATCTAATATATATGGTTAATACTTACTAAAAGAAAGTGGCATCTTACTGTATCATTTATTGAGGTCTTGGGAATTTACATCTATAATTGTGCTTATATAACTTGTCTTTCATCTATTAGGGTTAGTGTGGGAGGAAAGGCACTTCCTTCCAAAATGGTGAACCTGGGAATACAAGGCAGCAACATGTATCTTCAAAGGCTACTTTTACAAATCACAATGAATTGCTCCCACAGAAGGGTTCACACAAGAACTTTCAAGCCAGAGCTCATCGAGTATCAGGCCTCTTCCATTCAACAGGGAGGAATGCAGCAAAAACTACTTTTAAATCCCACTCATACTCAGCAATTGTTCAAGAACTCGAGTCCTCACCAAAGTTTTCAACAACAAAATGATGCCCTGTCACAGGAGGGTGCAATTGAACTTCCAGGAAAGCATTCATAGATCATCATGTCCCTTCCCAACACAATAAAGGATCTGGGAACACATGCCATCAACAAATATCTTCAAAGCCCACTCCAATTTTCAAGCCACAACAGGTCCCCAAACATCAGGGCCACAATAAAGAGAATGGTTTGAGAAACACTTACAGAGAACAATTGTTTGATCATCAGAGTAGCACTTACCATGCCACAGAATATGATAGCTCTGCATTCCAACCTCAAGGTAAGTTTCAGCATGCAAGTGTACGTCAGCATGGCTCCAATTATCATCAGAATGCCCATGGTGGTCGTCAGGCATATCAACCCTACAGACCAAAAAATCAGGATCAGAATAGTACTTACTATGACACAGAATATATTGACCCCTCATTCCAGCCCAGAGGGAAGTTTAATCAGCATTCAAAATACCAGCGTCACTCCAATTCTCATAAAAATGACCAAGTGCATGAACCCTTCAGACCAAGAAATCAGGATTTCAATTCAAGCGACCAATTTTTTCGCAAGGATTACCACCAAGATTACCATGATTACAGTGGAATGACTCGTGGCCAATATCATCCTCAACAGAGTCAGCATCAAAATTATTACGGACGCAGTTCCATGACTCAAGGCCAGTATAACTACAATAGTCGCTGGAAAATGACCCAAAACCAGTATAGTTCTAGACAGAACCAACCTTATGAGCAGCAGTATCCAGAACAGCAACTGCAACCACAGCTTTGCCACTACTACTATCAACAAGGATGGTGTCACGGGAAGACTGCTGGTAGGTGTAGTATAGTTCTAGACTGCTGGTATTCCCATGACATCTGAGTGTTAACTGATAAGGAAACACGATGCTGCAGCCCTGCTGTGGACTCAGCTAACTTGAAACGTTGAAGTGGCAGGTGTAATTCCAACTTTTGAGCTGACAAATGTGGAAAGTTCACTTTTAGCTGCCATGTGAGATTTCAGCTATATGGATCTGTTTCTTTCTTTTCTTGTGTTCAGCAATATTTTGGACAATTACCATATTATTATTACTCTTACATATCGCACTCATGAGTATCAAATTCATTTGTTGATATTTGATTTATATGAATGAATCGGTTCATGCTCTTGCACTGAAATAATGATTTGAATCCTTGATCAATAGGAATACTGCTTGAAATGCGTTTGCTAGCATGTAAGTACCATGTTTGGGGCAACTACAATTGTGGGCGAATATGTGAGAACAATCAGGCTCATTTGTTTGATGAAGCACCAAATATTAACGACTACATGGACATATGAATCAAAATGTGGGTAAGAGTCAAGAATCACAAATATGGCCCTGTTTGGCTGCACTTGTATCTACTTCAATCCATATATATTGAGATGAAAAATTAACTGATTTCTACCAGAATCCACTCTAGCGCACATGCATTGAGATAAACATGAGTGCATCCAAACAAACCCTAACTCCCTATGGGCTTGTGCGGAGCTAGGGGCGGTGCGGCTGCACCATGGCTGGCCCGCCTTTGCCAACGCCTTTGGTAGGTGGGCTTGTTTCAGGTTGTAGCCACATCAGTGGTTGGCCATGATTTGTCTTTTGGTTATGCCTTCTTTGTATTCTTTGGTGCGGATGTAGCGTTTACACTTCTGGATTGCGTCTTTTTGTTGGTTTTCCACTATATACATGCTTATGTCTTGCAAAATAATAATCTTACAATACAAGTGTAACTAGGTTAATAAAGGTACATGTGTAGAAATATACTCCCTCCGTCCCAAAATGTTAGTCGTTTTCGGGTTTTCGTGTCACAACTTTGACTCAATTTGTATAAAATACATGCAACATTGGTATATTCAAATGCATTTATTAAAAACTAGAATCAAAGATCTTTCCAATGATACTAATTATGTATAATAAATATTAATATTTTTTAATATATAACTTATTAAAGTTGTTTCTCGGAAGCGCAAGCGATAAACATTTTGGGACGGAGGGTGTATAGTTTTTTTTTTTTTGTCTTAAATTTGCGGTATAAAATCGTCGTTAAGGACGCGAGAGTGTCATGGCATTCACTCAGTCTGTTCAGCCTATTGCCTTTCGTGGAACAAGAAATGCAAGAGCGGGATCATGGAGCAGGTGCTGCCTCTCACTCCGCCGCTCTTAATGATCCCCATTAGCGGCGACTATGGAGATGCAAAATGCCACCCAAGGTTAACGTTTTATGATGAAGAGTATCCCATGACTTTACACCTCGCAAAGCAAATCTCCATCGTAGACATATTGAGCAAATAGATGTGTGCTGCTTCTATGGCAATGGTGAGGAATCGACTTATCATGCGTTGATACAGTGTACGTATGCTGTCAGTTTTTGGGAGAAGCTCAAATCTCTCACAGGTATCAAAATCCCCAAATTAATTCTGAGAACTTGGGCATGGGACTTATTGGATAATTGTTGTTGTAAAGGTGGAGAATGAGGAGTGATCTTTTGCAGTCTATGGTTGTTCTTGAACTCCAATCCATGAATGATCGGATACAGTGTACGTATGCTGTCAGTTTTTGGGAGAAGCTCAAATCTCTCACAGGTATCAAAATCCCCAAATTAATTCTGAGAACTTGGGCAAGGGACTTATTGGATAATTGTTGTTGTAAAGGTGGAGAATGAGGAGTGATCTTTTGCAGTCTATGGTTGTTCTTGAACTCCAATCCATGAATGATCGGCGATATGGAAAATCACTAATCAAACAAAGGTTGGCAGTGAAGTGGGCACCGGAGGCATTTCCACGTGTCAGCTGGCTCCCATACTCCAGAAGATGGGGAGCCAGATGAGAAATAGAGGAAAAAACAAATGAAGTTTTTTTTTTTAAAGTCTATAGATGGGGCCTTTGTGCAGTGACTCTTGTGAGGGAGTAGTGGTGTGCGGTAGCTCAGGTGAATTGCGAGTCACCACTGCGCGGCACTTGAGCTCAGTTGGTTTAGCCATATTAGCTGGAGCAGAGGCCCTTAGAGAAGGGGTCCGTCTCATCTAATACCGATCGTAGTTTCAAATTGTAGTTCACTTTGGCTTTTCTAGATTCATTTGTTTTACTATGTATCTAGACATAGTGTATAACTAGGTGCATAAAAAATCAATGTATCTAGAAAAGCCAAAGTGAACTACAATTTGAAACGGAGGGAGTACTCAATACCATATTGTAGCCGAGACAGATTGCCGGATGTTGGCGTCTCTATGGAAGAATAAAGGTCAAGGGGGACTAAACTTTTTTTAGTCTCATGTACTAATAAAAAAAGTCCCTCCAAGAGAGTCTTTTAGGGACTAATAAAGTAAAAGTCTCAAAAAAACGAGTTTAGTTTGGTAGGGACTAAAAAGACTTTTTTTAGTCCCAAAGACTAAAAAGTCTCTAAACCAAACAGCCTAAAAGGCACACATGGCTAGGAAATTGTGATAATTCTGAACGAGGTGGAAGAGTTGGTGGCGAGCTTCAAGTCCTTCAGACCGGTGCATACAAGACAGCAAACCATGTAGCTCATTTATGTGCATAGCACTAGTTTTTTCTATCTTCTACAACATAATCTTTACGCAACATAAAAAAGAACAAAAGGAAGACCACTTTTTGGTGCGACTTTTTGCCTTGACTCCGCCCATCCGCCACCGACCCGGAGTGAGAAAAGGAAACAAATCAACCATGTGACCCGGAGCGAAAAGGAAACAAACGGTCTCCTGCGATCCCCTCTCCTTCACCTTTCCTTTTTGCGACATCATAGACACGCTTCTTCAATCACAATCTCCTTCCTAGCGTGCGTGTCTCTATTTTTAGGAAAGACAAATGCCGCCTAAAGACAGATGTTTGTAATTTTTCTTTTCGACATGCAATCCAATCCATACAGGAAACATGCACCGAAGGCGCATAGTTGATTGTTAATTTAAATAATTAATTCATCAAGCCACGTAGGGACAACAAATTAAGAAGTTGCAGGTAATTTTCTAATTTGTTCGAAATTCATTACTGTGATAGGGTTCTAATTTTTTTAATTTAATATATCTTTTGAGCAAAGAAACATTTGTGTGGTGCTCCAAAAAGAAAAAAAAAACAAGATCAATCCATAGAATCGTAAAGGGATGCTATACATAATTTTGTTCCAACTAGAACATTAGGTTGCTAGGCCTGTAGGAATATATATACTCTATTTAATTATTCTTAGCAATATTATATGCCATTCGTTCATGATTCAAATTCTGTGTTTTTAAGCTTCCTAATGTTTTCCCTCATATGCATAGATGGTACGGTTGTGGCATAGGTGTGTAATCTCATAGGTGTGTGATCTCTCCTCTCTCACAAATATAACGAATCAAATTAAGACCGCATCTTCATGCGACTAGATTTTCAGGTCATTGCTCTGTCGTCCGCATGCGACTTTTGCCTCCATGATCCCCAGCCTTCCCACAGTGCGACCATTGTGTTTTCTTCCAAAATAATGCCACTAATCCACGAGATCCTCCCTCCCCCCCCCCTCCCACCCCGATCCCCCCGCTGAATGCCACTCCTTTGCGGAAAGAAAACAACGCAATCAATCATTATGGTTTGACTCGATAATTTCACAAAACTCACGTGTTTGGATTAAATTTTGCATTAATATTATTGTTTCATTTTACATTATTGTTACCTTATCATGCGATCCATGTATTTTTATATAAAATTAACTTATCCCGTAGCAACGCACGGGCGCGATGCTAGTCTTTTCGTAATTTTGTTTGGCAATCTTCTCAGCTTCTTACAGAATTGTCCGCAGTTTGATGATTTGTATATATAATAATATAATAATATTAATAATAACGCCTTAATGAATGAAGCATTCCTAAAAAAAAAAAAACTTAATGAATGAAGCGTTCGGAACCAAAAAAAAAAAAAAAAAAGGCTAACCGGCCTCCGGCCATTGTGTGCGTTCGAGTTTGCGCATATTTTGAGTTTGTGCATATTTTAACGTGAAATATTGAAATTTCTCTAGCCAACGGGATCGACTTCTCCCCACGCATCCGTTCCCCTCGCCGTTAGCCGAAGCCGCTCGGGGGCGAGCGGCGAAAATCCCATCGATCCGCTTCCTCCCCGCGTTCCTCCTCCGCCCCGGGCCTCTTCTCCGCCCCCGTTCCTGCGTGCAGCCGTCGAGCCTCCTCCTCCGCACCTCGCCGTCCTTGTCGATCTGGGAGACGGCCTGGGCCATATCTATCTCTCGCTCGCCCTTTCCTCTCCGATCCGACCGGTGTGGGCTGCGGCCGGGGCGCGATAGGGCACCCCTCCACCCGCCCCCCTATGCCGTAAGCGGGAAATCAGAACGCCGATCACCATCACGCCGGCGTCGTCTTCGCCACCATGAACTCCATCGAGCCCTTCAACCGGTGAGCCCCGACCCTATAGTCTATCTATTCTTGAAACCCTAGCCGCTGCTGACCTCGGCGCGGGATCGGGTGGGTTGGTTTCTGGCAGGCTGGTGAGGCTGGCGGCCCGCGCCTTCTACGATGACGTCTCCATGAAGGGCGACAACCAGCCCAAGACTTCCCGCGGGGACAACCGCGGCATGGCCGTCGTCGTCCTGGACGCTCTCACCAGGTACCGGATGCTAACTATTCCTGTTGAACCGCTTGTCATCTCAATGGAAAAAATTGGTTGTGTACATGAGAAGCTCGGTTACAATAAGGTTGGGGTAGTGGATAGTTGCCTTGAACAAATAGTTTGCTGCTAGTCTTCAAGTTTGCACGAGCACCTTGTCTTCATATGTCATCAACACACCCCACCTGCTGGTCCAGTGACACCGCACTCATACTATATCTATTAATAAAAACCAAATACTCCGAAGATATGTATCTATGTTTTCAAATTGTCTAATCAACCCTAGTCGCCATGTCACCGATAAGGTGATCAGTCATCAATAAGCTTGATTACTCGAGCCTAGCCAACCCCTAGCTGTCCTCTATGTACTAGGACTGATATACTATATAGCATGCAGTAAGGCTATATGAATGGCGTTTTTAAGATAGACTGTATGATTACTTGATCACTTACTGGTATGGTAAGGTTTGATTTATGAAGTGTCCAAAACTCCATATTCAAGTTTTAAGGCAAGCAAAGAGTGGCCAAAATAGATCTAGTCTAGAAAGCAAGAAGAACAAGAGGTAACAGCAAGAAGCGGAGAAGGAGGATGTAAACTCACAGTCGGCCGAGGAGCTTATCTTTCCAATCCCTTTTCGGCAGGTGGTGCCTGTGGCTGGAGAGTGAGGAGGCGCCTGTAGCTAGAGAGGGTGTGCTGCCGAGACAGCAAGGCCTGCCGCTGAGGCAGGCGGTGGCTGCAGTGCATGAATGCATGGGAGGGGGGTGGGGTAGGGGGTGGAGAGAGGTGGCTGCACTGCGGCGATGCACGGGAGGGAGGGATGGAGCGGGGGGAGGGGAGGCCAGTGCTCGTTGTCCATGCCCACATCGCCTGACTGGACGACTTGGTTTTTAGTTGCTCTAGTCGAATAGGTGGGTATAATCATTGCAGGGGGATTGATAAGTGCGACGAATTGCAAGTAGTCGGACAAGTTAAACACTGATATGTATCGGCCGCGTATCAGTATTGTCCGGTACGCGATACTCATGTATCCATGCAACATAGGTTTTCTGTGGTGTGACCTAACCACCTATTAGACTTTTTTGGTCTGTTTGATCTATGCAAAAAAATAATCTACTTCCATTCAGACGACAGTGGGTCCGGGAGGAAGATTTGGCTAAAGCATTGAAGCTCCACTCGAAACAGCTGCGTCGCATTCTCCGTTTCTTTGAAGAGGAGAAACTAGTCACGAGGGATCATCGGAAGGAGGTTAGTTTTATTTATGTATATTGATCTGTTGTTGAACATGCGTAGCTGCGATTCCTTTTTGTTGATATGAGCAAGTTCCAACTGCCAACTGGTGACAAAATGTCCTTGTTATCTGTTTACCTAAATGGTGTTAAGCTGTAAGGAAGATAATTTAAAATTTGCAAGCCTTGAAAATGTGTCTGACGCTTAGCAAGTAACTAGGTATGTAGGTGGACAGAAATTTATTCATCTAGAATTCTCCATCATGAAGTTGCTTGCTGGCTGCAGAAATTTGTATGCTAACAATTAATTGAATAGTTACATTTCTCGCTATCTGAAAGTGTGCCAGTGAATATCTTATGATTTCATGACTCGTGATTCCTTTGGTTGTGGTTCCCTGTCTTCTTATCTGATCTGATTTTGTATTTCCTTTGATCTTTGTTGCTGCAGTCAGCAAAAAATGCAAAAGCACATAATGCTGCAGCTGCAGCTGCTAATGATGGTCAACCAGTTGCTAAGGAGGGAGAAGAGAAAGTAAAGATGCACACACATTCATACTGTTGCTTGGATTATGCTCAGGTTAGTCTTCTAAAACCTACACCATTAAGTTGTTATTGTTTTTATAGATAAAGTGTTTTTTAAAGAAAAGAACAAGACATTTGTATGTTGCATTTAATTACTTGCAGCAAGTACTTTTTTAAAAAAACAATGATGAAGTACATTTATTTTATAGACTACTAATGCTTTGGGATTCTCCTGTATTATTTCTTAATGAATTGGCCTTGGTTGCAAAGAGGGAGAAATTTTATTAGTACTGTATTATTATGAGTTCATCCTTCTTTCTGTTTGATAATTTTAGCCTTGTAGGAAAAGTATTTGACCTTCATTCTTTGTAACATTCCCTTTCAAAGGAAACATTAGTTGGACCTAGTCTTAGTAGTCCATGCTGGGTTCTAGGGTGTGAGTGCAAAAGTGATATTAAAGAGTAATACATGTACAAAAGCTTCTTTAATTTGCTATGTATACTAGCATACAGAGCACCTGCTTTGAATTTGGATTTATATCTCACTCTTTTGTTTGCTCTCAAGCAGTACAAGTCTTCAAATTTAAGCTGCTTATAACATAAATCCACAGACCTGTTTGTTTTGGTTTCTGGCAACTGCCCGTCGTGTCGTGGTAGCGTGTCGATTTTTTTTGTGTCTTGCATCCTGCAGTTCAATGGGGGCGTCCTGCTGTGGAGGCGTTCAACTGACGCACCCCTGGCGTGCTGTGTTTGGAGGGATTATTGCCACTTTTTAAGTCATATAATTGACGCTGACTCTCAGACTAACAGGCCCCATCTTCAACCAACATTTCAAAATGCCTATTTCACGCGTGCCCAGACAGGCGCCCAAAAGCATATTATCAACTACTTTGTTCTCAGCTAGAACTCTATAGAACTTCCTGTATTGAAAAAAAAACTATTGAAAATCCTCTATGTATCTCAATGCCATGCAAATGAAACTTACTCCATCCCAAATAAATAGCGTTTTGAGGTTTAGAATCTGTCCCCAAAAAAATAACATTCTACAAAAACATGGGACACTGCCACTTATTGCGGAAGCTAATAACAGGTGCATGCAAATGATAATTGCCAAATACAGGCTCCAGGAAGGGAAAGGAGATGAGGGTACATGCGTCTTTTGCCAGCGTCCTTAATCTGCCTGTCTGAATTTCCAGGAAGCTATTTATTTTGGGATGGACAGAGTACATAGCATTAATGGGCTTTAGTATTATTGTCTGAACTTGTATGCTGGTTATATTGCGGGCATTTCTCTTGTTCTGTTCTCTTTAGCTCAAAACACTTGTATTTGGATCAATGCAAAAACATCACTGGTCATTTGCTCGAGTTAGTTATCATTTGCATTTTTCATAAGTTTGTTGATATTTATTGTGTATGAAACTCACCATTATACAAAAGAGCATTATGTCCCCATTCATCTTTCCTCTGTCTCTTGTTCTGTAATCCAATACAAATTATAATGGATGTTTGTCTTCCCAAAACACAGATCTGTGATGTTGTAAGGTACCGGATTCACCGCATGAAGAAAAAATTGAAGGATGAATTGGACAGCAGAAATACAATTCAACACTATATATGTCCTAGCTGTAATAAAAGGTAGTAGGTGTTCATCTAGTTTATGAGCTAGGCTGAAAACTGGTGCGCTCTGGTAACCTTTTCTTCTGATCTGACTGGCAGATACTCCGCCTTTGATGCACTGCAACTGGTAAGCTACACAGATGAGTACTTTCATTGTGAAACTTGCAATGGTGAACTGGTTGCAGAGAGTGACAAGCTTGCTTCTGAGGAAATGGGAGATGGTGATGACAATGTTAGAAAGCGCAGGCGTGAGAAATTAAAGGACATGCAGCAAAGAATTGAAGTTAGTATTCGGTTATCTTTGGAACTCTTCTAAGTTTAATGCCAAAATTTATGTGCTCAGTCTAAATATTATGGAGGGAAACTAAAATGTAAGTTGCTTTCAGCATTCCAGCACAACTCCTGCTGAGAATAGCTGGTTGACAAAATAAATACTTTTGTTCTTGATTGAGGAAGTCAACCACAGTTTGGAAGAAAACAAGAACACATATATAGCTGCACTGATGTAATATTGTAAAACTGATATGAACATCCACCTGCCCATTGCCATCATGAACGTCACCAACTTTGCATAGCCCATTTTTTTATATTGTAAATAGCAGTTATCCCTTTGGATACCAAGGGCTAATTGTTAGCTAGCTAAAAATTAGCCCTAGTGCATCCAAACAAGAGTGCTAATAGGTGGGCTGAGTTTTGAGCCAAGCCTCAGTTAGTTGTTAGCCAACTTAAGCTAATTTGGGCTAATTTTTAGCTGACTAGTGACTAGCCATGTGTTTCCAAACAGGCCCTAAAACCAATCATTTCATGTCCTTGACTGTCTGCTTACAGTTTTTAGAATTTATATAATTATAATCTGTTTGCCTAGAGTCAGGAAATACTTTCACTCATATGGTCATACCAACAAGTGCTTGGATGAGAACTTGAGAATATTACTCTCTTTGGTAGAAAAAAGATTGTTGGGAAAAGAATGAATCATGTTCGATCTATCAACAAGCGTCAGAATTTTGTTCTTGGTGTTTAAGAATCTGATGGAGGTATGTTCTTTATATTGTTTCCTGTTACATTAGGAGCAATTGAAGCCATTGGTTGCACAACTTGATAGAGTGAAGAATCTGCCTGCACCTGAGTTTGGGAGTCTACAAACATGGGAAAGAGCAAATATTGGTGCTTTTTGCAATTGGTGACCCTGCTGCAGCTGATTCTTCTAGGAATTCACAAGGGCAGTATGGTACTAAAAAATGCCATACATGGGAGCGACAGAGGTAAGGCTTTCTACTTTCATATAGCTCCGAGTGCTACTGGATCTTCTTGGTATATTCGACATAGTTAAGTTAGATTTTAACTCTTTTCCATATCCCAATGAACTTCTGAATCATATTAGTCCATCATCTGCACAGAAGTCTACTCTTCTTTTTCCTTCTATCCATCAAAACAAGAAAAGCTCCTTGAATCAAATCAGAAGTTAACATTTGTACCTTTCATTGAATGATGTTAACATTTATATGTGTTCAGTCCATATATCTCCATTAAAAAAATTCTCACCAACGCGTTTATATGTTTAATATGGAGTCACCGCACATGTGCTTAGCTTGTGTCGCATATAGTTGTTGCACAATTAGAAGTTGTACAATTTGAATCAAACAGAAGTTGACTGTCTGCTTACAACCATACCTTTACTCGCAGGTTGAAGAGTTGTGATTGATGGTGTGAAAGAAGAAGGTGCTGAGTCCGGCAAAAATGGTTCTGAACTGAAAGTCTTACCTCCATGGATGATCAAAGATGGCATGAATCTTACAAAGGAACAAAGAGGAGAGAAAATTGAGCCACAAAAACTTGAAATATCTGAAACCAAAGATGACAAGAAACAGGACTCGAAAGATGATCAAAGTGTACAGGTCAGCTCAGGAGTAGACATATATATACTGGACTTTACAGAAAAGAAGCTACCATTCAGAATTTTTAATATTATTTTTTTATTTTGTATCCTGTAGGAAGAATACATAAAGGCTTACTACGAGGCCTTGAGGAAGAAGCAGGAAGAGATGCAGCAGGAAGGCAAGATTTTTGTCTCAGATTCTCAAACTGAACGCCAAGTGGGCAAGAAATACAAGCGGGAAGATGAGGATGAAGGTATTGAATGGGAAGAGCATCAACCTACAGGTACAGGTATCTTTTTGCTTTCTTGTATCTTTTAGCTTCAACCACTGTGCTGTAATTATTTTACAAAACCTCTGGTGAATTTTTTAAATTTCATCATCTGTTTCAGTTATAATGTTTCAACCTCCACTTGTGCAATTAATATGCCCATATAATTTTTGCATCCACTAATCTGCCTAATTTGTTTAAAAATGTGTAGGAATGCAACCGAAACATACAAATTGGCAGATTTGAATGCAGAAGCCCAAGAATCTGGTGATGATGAAGATGATAATGAGTGGGAAGAGGGTTAATGCTGAAAGATAACAGGCGACGCCTGCTCCCTCAGGAATTTTGAATTGCTATCGAAATATACCTGGAAAGACAGCAGCTGGAAATATCACGACAAACTTGTCCAAGTGAAGAGCCAGCTGTTAGGTTTCTTAGATGAAGATGTACAATTTTGAGCAGTGGGTGAACATTTTTCCCTGTTATTTTGAAGAGCCGTTGTAGCCTTATAGACTACTATTATTGTGTTGGTAACTTACATGCATTTGTTTCTCTGAAAGGAATTACAGAGTTCGAAGTGGCAGACCGAAACTTTTACACGTACATGCACGTTTTATGTCCTGAAAGTGAAAATGCAATCTACTCACATTCGACAGATAGTTGATGGTTATCTCGTCATCCCAGTTTTCTATTCCACTGCCACTCATTCACAGCTGCAGCGAGCCAGAGAGCATAAAGCTGTAGAAAAAGCAAACGCTGAAAAAATACATTCACAGCTGCAGCGAGCTAGGGAGAATCTACTACTAAAAGCCTCAAATGCCAGCGTCGCCGTGACTAATCGGCCTGCCCGGCTCCTAAACACCCGCGGGCGCGCAAATCACCCCGCCCGGTTTCTCCATCGCACGCCACTCGCAAAACCGCTCACCTCGCCACGATCATCAGCTCTCTAACGTCTCGCAAAACCGCTCACCTCGCCACGATCATCAGCTCTCTAACGTGACGTGCACAACCACCTCCTCGGTTCCTCTGGCTGACAACGATCGGGCCTCTCCCTTCCACTTGACGACGGCGTGCGCGAGCCTGCCGTGACGCATTGGTCCCCCTCCGACTACGTTCCCTATGCGCTGTCCGGGGAGCAGTGCAGAGGGCGCCGCCGTGTGCACGGCCGCCGTGGTCAAGTGCGGCTCCGCCCTACACGCCAGTCGGGGAGCCACCGCTGGAGAGGAGCGCGCCCGTGGCTGACGCGTTTTCGCACGCTGCCGGAGCACAGCTGCACGCCCCCTTCCTCCAAGTCGGCCTACGGGCGCTGCTCTCTGTGGGCAACACGCTCATCGCCTTGCACAGAAGCTGTTTGACGAAATGCCCAGCAAAAAACGTTGCTTATGAAGTATTCATGCAGCGGTAAATCGGTAATTCTACCCAATGCTTGCTTCTCTTCAACAAGATGTGGACGGCGGGGCGGACCTGTGATGATGCAACACTCTGCACTCTTGTTGATGCTTGCACTGAGCTGCCCGCACATCTACTGCAAACCCAATTCAAAAAGATTGTAGTGCAGAGTGGATGCAATGCAATGGCCTAGGTCAGTAACTCCCTGATTTCCCTGTATATTAAACTCAATATTCTTGATGATGTCGTGTGGATCTTTGAATCCATGGTGGTGCAGACCATTGTATCGTGGAATCCACTGATGCATTTTGATGTGGTCATATAGGTCACCATAATGTCATTTTCTTTGTTGCAGCAGCAGGCTCACCTAGGTTACAGGAGGCTCCTGCTTTCATGTATGATCTCTTCTTGCATATGTTTTTGGGTTCATTTCTTTTGTTAGTATGGAATAATTTGTGGTCCAATCTCCAGGTGCTAGATGTCTATCAAACTTTTATACTATTATATTATATTATAATATTGCAAATTGATTGCAAATTGTTGTGCAGATATGCTCATCTTGTTCAACAAATCAACCAGCAAATGCCCAACCATCCGGTGAATGCAATTACTGCTCTAACATTTATTGTTTTTATTATTTGCACAGGTTAGCTGGTGACACAGTGTTTCAATCGATATAGTATGTTTGGTTAGTGCTACTGCTCTGTATGCATAATTATTGTGCGTGTTCTATCGTTGTAATGACCTTATCACTCTGTAAAATCTTCTGAATAATGGTGCCAGGATCGCAACGTGTAATAAGAAAGCCATTAGATTCACAAGGACAATGAATCACTGCACATCAATTGGTGTGTTTCATTGTGCTTATGTTTGGATTAACTTGCCTTGAATCAATAATACATTAATATTATATATTTTGCATGCACTGTGATTATTTAAATGGCTTCATTAGTGGGTAAATTGGTTTCAGGTGAGCAAGCATGAGGAGAAATCTGATAAGAATTCAGGCAGTCCTGTTGAGGTTCACACCTGCCATTAAAAATCATATAGCTAGGTACTTTATATGAATTATGTAGTTCTTATACTTTATATGATAGACTTTATGTCTTCTTGACTTTGGATCAGCATGAGCTTGATTTCCAATAGGATCATTTCGCTTAATGTTTGCTGTTTGGTGGCCTATTGTATCACATCTTGCTTAGCTTTTCATGATTGTGACAATGTGGCCTAAGATTTATGTGCCAATTTAACTTTTTAATATGACAAATGGCAGTTGTATCTTTGTTCGAATCTGCCTGTAGGCTGCTACCTCAATCTCTGTTTTCAGCAAAAGAATAAAAAGTGTCATGGATTTGAAACCAAAAAAGAGAAAAAATGAACCCTGCATTGTCAACAAAGATGGCAATATGTTGCTATATATGCATTGATGCTGCTTAGTAATTTGCTTCTGTAGTTAGCTATGTTTCACTCTCTACTCCATCAAAACAGCTAATCTTCATTTGCTTAATTAATATGTTAACCCTCATCGGACTCATGAGTTTTAGCACCATGTTTACAGAGAGATTAATGCAAAGACTGAGTAAATGGAGATGTAGGGCAACTACTTGCGAAGAATCTGTGGCTGTTATGAGTGTGTACAGCAGCGACATAGCCACCACCCAATTTGCCTCCTTGCATGGATGGCGGTGGTGGGCTCCCCGTTGGAAGAGCCTAATGGGCTATGGCCTCTACCAGCCAAAGTTGCCAATGCGTGTCCTATGTAAATGACAGCATGTGCCTCGAAATGGGAAGGGGTGAAATTAGTGATGAACAATGTTTAATTAGTGTCATTGGAAAATACTTAATGTGGACTTATTGAGCTTCTAATGCTTAGATCTCATTGTATAGATTAGTTTTTTCACTGTGTTCCAAATCAGTGATCCTTGCAATATTGATTTTAAGTGTGACTAGCTGGAACTTAATTATTAGTTGCAAGGTCATATGTGTTTTGCAGTTTAAAATTCACAATAAGATATGACATGATGCGATTTCTATTTTGGTATCTGACTTTGAATCGAATATGACATGAAGAATTGTGAAATATTGATCATACAAACATCACGGTTGCAAATTTTTTTAGGTAACAGTATAACACACTCAAAAATATATTATCATTGTGTTATGTTTTCCCATTGCAACGTCGTGCATTTACCTATCATACAAGAAAATAGTTCAAAAAACAGGAATCGACATTTCTATTCTTTAGCCAGGAATTTTAACTAGGTCCTGTGGACTTAACAGGAATTGATTGGAATTGTTGCTTTAGCTCCAAACAATCAAAATAAAGCTACCCAAACACTATATGTTGTTCCCGTTGCAACGCACGGGCACTCACCTAGTATAACTAGAAAAAGCAAACGCTGAAAAAAAAGCGGCCGGACAGGCCCTAAGTTTCAGTATAAAGTGTCTTACAGTGATGATGGAGACCTACGCTACTCATCGTGGGCATCCTTCAAAGCATTAGACAATAAGGGGCAAGCACAATGAAGGCTACAAGTGGTAGTGGTTCTAGTCAAATAAAGTGATCCACATAGATGAGGAAATATTGAGACTACTATTCACATAATGCAAAAATTATTGCTTGTGGCTTGCACATAAACTTTTTTTTGCTTTCATCATGTCACACCTTTATTTCCTCTCCCTTCTTTTTCAAAGCATGGACCATCTTCTCTCTCCTTAAGCACACGTAGCCTCTGCAGAAGCCACTATGATAAGAATAGAACACCTACTTTTTTTTTTTTTATCCAAGCCTACATGGCACTTGAGGCTACAAGCAAAAAGTATGCAATGGGGAAGCCCTAATTAGAAGTTTCTCAAAGTCCATTTTTGCAAAGATTCAGAATTAGCTGTCAAGATTGTAAAGACAGGCCCTAAGTTTCAGTATAAAGTGTCTTACAGTGATAATGGAGACCTACGCTACTCATCGTGGGCATCCTTCGAAGCATTAGACACAATAATTAGAAGTTGCTCAAAGTCCATTTTTGCAAAGATTCAGAATTAGCTGTCAAGATTGTAAATGCTGCAATTTGTCATCAAAAGAATCAGAGGAGATTGAACCACAAATGATGTTAATGTGCAAACAGTGTAAAGGGATGATGTGTTTGGGTTTGATTGGTTGTTTGCATAGTCGTTATGTAGCATAATACAAATCAGCATATGCATACGCATCTTTGTACTACTTCGGTTGCTATGCCCACCCAAGCTGTCCCATTGGCTGTGTCAAATCTGCAGCTAATACAATTGAATCTAGGGTATTTTAGTTAATGCTATGTTGAACCTGCTTCGAGCACTATAAGACTGCATAAAAAAGCTTTAGACCTTGTTTCGATGTTAGTGTATTCACCTCATCCACATGTATTGAAGTGGATTAGAATGAAACTTAATTTAATTACCCTTCAATCCATTCCAACACATATGGATTGAGACAATATACATTTGCATCCAAGACCTTACTGACATCCAAATACACATTCAAAATTGAATTTGACAAATCTAACACGTATCAAAATTGTTGGCCAACAAATGAAGATGCGTCAAGAAACACAATTGTCACATAGCAAGTTCATAATTTTGAAGAATTTAATTTAATCATGAAGCAAGAAAAGTAGAAAACTGCCCAATTGAATAATGCTTGCCCATAACTGATTACCAAGCTCGTACACACATCATTCCTACTAGCTACAATCTACAGCATAAAAATCCATGCATAAAGCTGGTCCTTAACAAGCTATCATCTATGGTCTATAACTTATTATAACACAGCTAATTTAACCTCATTTACCACAACAAACAAGAAAACACAGTGATCTTGGTAAGTGTTTACACCTTCCTACATTGTATATAGAGGCAAAGAAGTGAACCAAGTATTTCAAGTTACATGCTACCAGGACCTCCCTTATTTGCACCTTGCAGCTGCTCCATGGGGGAGTTAGCTATGCTGTTGACCGACCCATGGGTCTGTGAGCTCAGCTGCGGGCTTGGGGGAGGGCCTGGAGTGGCTACAGGGTTGGCCACGTTATTGCTCATTTGCTGCAGAGTTCCTGAGCTCAACTGGGGGCTCATTGCAGCCTGCTGTCCCATTTGCTGTGGGCTTATCTGCTGCTGCTGCATCATCAGCGACTGCTGCGAGCCAGCAGGTGAGCCCACCTGTGCCTGCTGTAACGGAGATCCCATTTGCTGTTGCTGTTGTTGCTGCTGCTGCAGTTGTTGTTGGAGCTGCTGCTGCTGCAATTGTTGCTGTATCTGTTGCTGTTGCTGTTGCTGTTGCTGAAGCTGTTGCAGTTGTTGTTGTTGCTGCTGCTGCTGGTTCTGATGGAGCTGCTGCTGTTGCTGGTTCTGATGGAGCTGCTGCTGCTGTTGCTGGGGGTTCTGTTGGAGCTGCTGTTGCTGCTGCAACTGCTGGAGCTGCAACTGCTGTTGGGCGTTCAGCTGAAAGTTACCTCCTGGCATTTTGGAGGGCCCATAGACGACATCATGGCCCTCTGCAGGGGACCAAGGTTGCTTCTGTTTAGCGGCTGGCCCATCATAGACAAGCCAGCTGAACTAGGAAGGATTGGAGAGCTGCTTCCAGGCATTCCAACCATTCCAGGATACATGCCTGCTGCCCTTTGTTGTGCCAGCCCCATACGCATCTTGGCAAAAGCAGCAGAAGCAGCAGGGTTCATACCTGGCCGAAGTCCAGCTGCAAGGTTGGATGCCATTCCCATGTTCATTGGATTGGAATTGTTACCTAAGCCTGACATCGATCCCATGGGGGAGGACATTGGGCGCACGTTGCCCATTCCCATAACATTTCCAAGGCCACCAAGACCAACAACATTGTTAGCCATATTGCCCATGTTCATGGCTGAGCCAAGCCCCATCATCACTTTCCTAGACATAGGTTGTTGTTGCTGTTGTGCCTGTAGCATTTGAAGCTGCAAGGATGTAGGAGGAGCCTTATTGTTACCTATCTGACTTGAGCCCATTGGGAGATTTGAGCCAGGCCCCAACATCTGAGATAATGGGCTCGTGGGCAGAAGCTGAGGTCTTTGCATCTGGTTCAGTGGAAGAGAGGACGGTTGCTGCATCTGGGCTTGAGCATTTTGCTGCAGTGGTTGCTGCTGTGGCTGTTGCTGCTGCGGCTGCTGAACCAAATTTTGGTCAAGTTGCTGGCTCCTTGGAGGCATGGCTGCCCTTGCATATAACCTTGCTGCATTGCTAGAACCTGGTTGCTACTTGCAGGTGAAAGCATCCTATTGGCAGGAAGCTGTTGCATTTGTGTTCCAGGTGCCACATTTGCATGGGCTGCAGCATTAAGTTGTTGGCTTACACCTCCCTCTTGCTTTACATCACTCAGTAAATAGTCTGGTAAAATTCCAGATAGTGTACTGAGGTTAGCAAAGGGTGCTGCTACGCACTTACGACTTTATCATCAGCTTTAGAATGCCCATCTTGCAACATCTAGAGCAAAAGGTACAGAAAGGTAAAGAAAAATGAGAAGATTGACTTAAACATCTTACTATTCAGGGCTTTAGGGTTATGGAACTTACAAGGGGAATAAGCTGCTCTGCAAGCAAGTCAGCATAGTACTGCCAGAGCAAATAATTGAGAAGTTAGGACAGAAATAGAGCAATTAAATAGTATGCTCTAGAGTTTCAGGGCCTTTATGCTACAAAAGGGCAACGATGAAAACTGAGAGATAACAAACCTTTGTCGGTAATATGAATACACAATCATATGCATTCAAACTCTCAAAATCTTCTGGATCTCCATATTGCATTTTTACAGTTTCATCAGGCATTTCCCTGAAAACAACCTGGAATGGCCTTGAATGACCTGTAGGACAGTATGAATCAGATTAATTGAAGGTGCTGTGCCTTTTCTTCCTGGGGACCTTTTTAGCAAAATGTCTGTAAAGCATACCTTGGTACATGCGGTTTGTGCTCACAAAGTTTATTATCCTAGTCTTGCACGTGTTTATAGTTCCATTAATCATAGAATAACAAAGAGGTCTTGTTGTATCTATATAATCCTCAGAATGGAAACAGCTATTGAGACATCTAGCTACATCTTGACCTTGGCTTTGATTGATAATGGGTTTCTTTTGAGATATTTTATCAACCTTGTTCTTCTTATTGAGAAGCTGGTGCCTGAAAAGGATACACAACAATAACTACATGTAGAAAGAAAAAAATATTATGACAATGCAATGGCCAAAAAAGAAATATTTCAAAAACTCCACAAGGGTTCAGCTATGTGCCACTTTGCAATGGGATCTATATTGAAAAAAAAAAAACTTATATGCATAACTTGGTTTTAGCTCCAGCCTACTCTCAGCTTACTTGGATTAAAAGGCTTTGTTGCTGATGTATTGTTGACTTCACGAAATTCTATATTACAAACTTAAGGCCAAATATATACAGACCAAATTGACTAAATTATAGTCCACACTTGTAACAACTCACAAAAGGTACCAAGGCTTTGTACATGAGATTCAGTACTAAAAAATTATAGACTTGCAAAGCTTTCTTCAGGTTTTTAGTTAGTTGAGAAACTCAGTCCTAAAAAGATGTTTTAATTCTTTACCCTTTCATTTTGTTAGGTACTCTCTCAATTTCAAATTGTAAGTTGTTTTGACTTTTTGTAGGTAGAGGGCGGCCCCTGGTGCAAGCCATAGTGCTTTACCGCCCCGGACCGGAAGGTCCGGGGTTCAAGCCCCAGCCTCCACACATTGCATGGTGTGCGGGTAAGGCCCGACGCTAATCACCCTCCCTGGACCACCGCGGCGGTGCGGGAGCCTATGGCAGGGTACACCCTTTTTTTGACTTTTGTAGGTATGTGTACATATACTCCATGATTTCTGGTCGTCCGATCAATCACGATTAGTCGTCCTGGTCGGTCAGAGGGGTTCGATTAGGTGGTCCGACCCGACCAGCTCGACCAGAAACCTGGTCGTCCGATTAGTCAACGACTAATCACGATTAGTCGTCCGACCAGGTCATTCGGACGACCAGTTTCCTGTTTTGCTTGATTGGCATGTGGGCTGCTGGGCTTGCTGCTTTCTTTATGTGTATAATATAGTATATAGAGAGAGCTATATATATAGTATCTTTAGAGTATATACCCTAAAACACTAACGCAGTCTTAATGCTTCCTTTATTGTGTACAATATAGTATATATAGAGAGCTATATATATAGTATATTTAGAGTATATCTAAAACACCCTGGACGACCAGGCTCGACCAGGGCCGATTAATCGACCTGGTCAACGATTAATCACGATTAATCGCCTGGTCAGTCCCAGGTTCGACCAGTCGATTAATCATGGGATATATTTTTCAGAAAAGCCAAAAAAAAAAAAAAACTTACAATTTGGAACAGAGGGACTAGTTATTTATGTTAAATGTTGATTAACTTTGGTAAAGACTTGAAACAGTTCATTTACAAATTATAGCCTGACACTTTAATTTGTGTGACCTCAAATTCATAATGTGCAACCCAAAACTTCCTAAAAAAGTGCCTTCCATGACAGACTTCCAAAGAAACTAAGAATAGAATGGAAAGTGAGAACAAATTCATGAAGGGAGAGAGCAGATGTTGTGGAAATTATGCCATACCGATGGGAAATATTTTCAATTTTTGCAAATTTATCAAGGATTGTTTGGTCACCCATAGGTGTGGTCCCAATCGATGGGCTGCTCGCATTCAGCGGAGCATGCATGTTTGAAACACTGGCTGGAGACCCAACAGCACTCACAGGCGGTTGAGTTTTGGGGACAGAATTTGTTTTCCTCTTTGAGGAAGCAACAGCAGGCTGTTGCATTCGGTGCATGGAGTCACTAGGACTGGAAGCTACCGAAGGAAATCCAACTGCAGCACTGGAATTTGCAGCAAATTTATCTTTCTGTACCCCTATTACAGCTGATGTCACAGCAGAACCAAACTGGCCACCCATTGAACTGCTTGATATCTCTCCAGATTTTGAGGACACTGGAGACTGAACCATAGGCGCAGAAGGGGCACGAGAGCTAGATGCTAGCTTTCTTCTTGGGATTATTTCTTCTTTTTTCAAGTCCTTCTCAGCTGCAAACCGAGTATTTTGCCACTGTCCCATGTTTGGAACATTGTTTCTTGCCGCTGACTGCTGTGGTAAATGTTGAGCCTGGGATTGCTGCTGATCCAGCATGGAACTTTCAGGAGCCATAGACTGCAAGGCATCTTTTCGATTTATCAGAACCATCCATCTGCTCTTGCTTAGCACCGTATCTCAAATTTTGCTGATGATTGAAATATAAGGAAGATCCTGGATCTTGCATGTTGTTCATCATCGAAGAAGGATATCTCTGACCACTCAGTGAAGATGTATACTGCATCCCCTTGACATCTAATTGTGGATGTGGTTGATGGTTCTTCCATTGCATCTCCTGCCCACCAAGGGGTTGAGGCCTTATCTGCTGCTGCTGTACATCATCAATGCCACCAGTTGGCTTTATTCTCTTAGGATCTTGAAGCGGGGCATCTTGAATTTCCCTCTTCACAGATAGAAGGCCATTGGCAGCCACAGTGTCATTGTAACCAATCATGCTGTGAGGAGATGAAATGCTTGAATTTATTCCAGAAAAATTGACAGGTGGTCCTGCCATACGATCATTACCAGCAGCAGGATAACTTAAGGTTTGTTGTAGACTAGATTGGGATAAAAGCATTCTGGCAGCATCTTGTGAAGAATTATTTGGTCTAAGTGTCTGAGAACCACCCGAGACCGAGATATTTTGGGTAATGTTATCACGAACCTGTTGAGCTACATTACTGCTAGTGATGCCCATCTCATCAACTTTGGCATTTTCAGGTAACCTATCAATGCAAACCTTTTTACCATGAGACACGTTACTGGATGTGACAACAACTTCAGGATTTTGCCTCAGCCTCCTCTTTTTCCCTATACCGAGGCTCAACTGCAAGTAACATAAGAGGCTTAGTTTGAGACATATATACCTATCATGATAATAATATTTTCTGTTCAGCATGAGTCCATACCTTATGTGGAACAGGATCCTGACAAAGTCGATCCAGTTTAGGTGTAGGGTCCAAGCAAAGTTCTGGTTGTAGAGCTCTCAATACGAGCCTCAGCTTCCTAGAGAAACATGCATATCACAATAGTCCATATGGTTCGGCAAAGCAAATTGAATTGTATTAACTGAAATTTCAGGTTAGTCTATTACAGAAGTTCATTTAGATATACAACAATAATATATGTTAAATTTTTATTACTGTATCATGCTATTCCAGTGTTACTAATCAGTTACTGAAATTCAGTTAATACATTCTGAAATAAGAAATTTCCTATAGATACTAGAGTATAAAACTGCAAGTACAGATGCCAAAATGAGCCATGTTGAAATTCCAACTAATAGAATAGATGTTACCACAGCATACTTACCACAAAATCCCTGTAAGTCCAGGAATCATCAGATAGAAGGGTAATGTCCTTTACAACATTCTCAAAGGTCATTCGCAGTCGTACTTTATTCACAATAGGTAATCCTAGCTCAGCAGATGATGCAGGTGCTTGGTTGGACACATGCTTTCGGTAGTCATTATCTAGAAAAGAAATCTCATTACTTATATTGATGTAGGACAATGAAGTACTGCTAAAGACTCTGGTCTCTTATCAATAAGGTACAGTAACACACGACCATGAGTGCATGACGCAACATGATGCTTCATGATAATGCATAACAATTGTTTCTGAAAAAAGTGTTAGGAAAAGGTTGGTACAATACTGGTAGGTCGGCATATTGTAGAACATGTTGGCAGTCATGCTAGCCAAACTTCTAGTTTTTTTTTTCTTTTAAAGAAAGATTTCTCCCATATAGCATAAAACCTTGGTACAGAAATTGTGTCAATATGAGTTTTGAACCATGTCTTGGAGAAACCAAGCACAACTTATTGTTGAAATATAAGTGAATTGTTCACCTCTCCCCATCAGCTTAAGCTTTTGGGTTGAACAGGTTGGTGCATGCAACTTAATATCGTATCAAAGCCGAGGTCTCGAGTTCGAATCTGGTTAGCACAATTAAATAAAATAATTGTTGCTCGCTCCTATTCCACGTCCGAGGGCTCGCCGTCGCTGAGATCTCTCGCCGGAGCCTCGACGTGAGGGGGAGTGTTGAAATATAAGTGAATTGTCCACCTCTCCCCCATCAGCTTAAGCTTTTGGGTTGAACTAGTTGGTGCATGCAACTTAATACTTATTACTTATAAGAGAATACATTCAGAAAGGTTTCAGCATCTTGCAGTTCAATAGCATTGCAGGCATAGCATTTATTAAGTATGGACCGTATGGTAAAGCAACTTACCTCACAAACAACTGATCCATTATAGTACTTGCTTGGTATCTCATCAAGAATATCGCCGGGTAGCCTCCCAGCTTCAATGGCCTTTAGATCATGAGAAAACTCATTTAATTATAATTAGAGTCATGGAGATCAAATTTAACATTATTTTTAGCCAGCTAAATGGATAAACCTGGTCAATCAGTTAGGAAACTAAAAAGAACAAAGGAAATACATTTGTCTAGTACTCAAAATGTCTGCACACTTTAGAGAAAATTGCCACTCATAATGTACTATATGAAAATGATCATGCACAGGAAACTTGGGCTCTTGGGCTAGAGGATGCAAAGATCAAACTGTAGGCCAGGGTCACACCAATTATATCGTATGGTCTTACAGAAGAATAGAACTTTATCACCATGTAAGAGGTGCTGTTCTGAAAACTTCCTTGAAATATTATTGTATGGTCTTATAGAAGAATAGAACTTCATCACCATGTAAGAGGTGCTGATCTGAAAACTTCCTTGAAATATTCTTCTCGTTTTTTTGTTTTTTCAGATGGGATTCATTCTTGGTTGAGAGCGCAAAAAGAACTATCGTAAACTATACCATACTCAATAGGATATCGGTGTGATTTTTTTATTCAAATCCAGCCCTTTCATAATTTTGCACCAATTTGACATTATTTCAAGTTTCCATAAAAAAATATTGATGCTCACATTCAAAAAAAGAAATATGGATGAAAATATGGTATAATCTTTTCCCCTTAAAAGTTTTAGTTTATCCCATCTATTTACATTCGAATTTGGTAAAGAAATATACATAATATGCATATTTCACTGCATAAGCCTTAGTTTGAATAATTCAACAAATTTATTGTGAACTCCAATTTCTTTTCGATGAGATAGATAAATGGGAATGATTATAATTGGATAGAATCTCAGTGGTATCTTACAATTACCCAAGTTTTTGCATCTGGCTGGAAAGTATATGGCCCTGTTTGGAACACAATATATTTCCCTATTCCTCCTATGAAATTCCTGTGTTCCAAACACAAGAATTTTTCCATATTCCTCCTATGAAATTCCTGCGCTTCAAACATGCCTTAAACATTGCCCCAACTCTATCCATATTACAACATACAATAATTCATATTTCAAGGAATTCAAATTTGTGCTCATACTAAAAATAAAGTTAATAATGTGGTACGGACCAAATTGGTTGGTTCCAAGACCTAATTTGGCTCCAATTTGTGGGTATAACATTGCATATGAACCAAATTGGTTGGTTTTCACACCTAAATTGGGTCCAATTTTTTTGGGTATGGTATGACATTGCATGCACTATGGAAATGTGATCCAAGGACACAACTAAAACAAAACTTGCAAGCAAGTGATATCATACTTACAGAGAATAACTTTTCCGATGCTCTATCATAGGGATGCAGTGTTTTGCCATCCTGAATTGAGGTCTGACTAGGATCCATCTGAACATATATGTATTTTATGTCAGCAATATATTCATAGTAGAATGGCTTTCTCTCAAGTTCTAACTAAAATTCACTACATAAATTTTCAGATGAAAAACTCACAGACGCTGCCTTTGAAATGAGATAACCTCTCTCATAGAGGCTAAATGTGAAAGAAACCTCATGATCTGCAATACAACATTGAGTGTATAACATAAAACAGTGTATAAATACAAAAAACTGATATAAATAAAAAATCTTCAACTGTCAAAAAATACCTGGCAAAATTTCCTTGGAGCACACTGGTAAAACTTTGATGCCATTGACATCTTTTCCTCTCTCAACGAAGTTGTCCTGCACAAAGAGATTAAATGAGCATTCCATCATAGCAAACCAAGTTATTATGAAGAGAAGAGAATTGCATGCCAAAGTCAAGTTAATAAAAGCAAATAAAAAGAGAAAATCATAAAAGCAAAATATATAAATTTTTTTTAAACATGTTCTAAGTATCTTCTCTTCAATCATTTTAAGCTAACAGAAGATCTAGCAACAAGATTTGGCCATCTACTGTCATAGCCATTGTTATGGCTTGGCTGCTATATATCACAAAGAGTTAATCCAATTGTTATGGCTTGGCTGCCAACTATAAAATTGTAAGCTAGGAGTACATGATTCAGCTGCCATAGCCATCCAAAAAACCGAGCCTAACACCAACACGAGAGAGAGAGAGAGAAGGTATCGATTTTCCCCACAACTGCCTCGAATTCCTGCGTAGATCAATCGGCAACGAAGAACACACACCCTAAAATTCAGTCTTTGAATGTTCAATCCTCCGAAGGATTTGACTACTCCGAACGATGCGATTGAGTGTCCAACACAAGCTTTCGAGCCGAAACCACCCAAACTATTAAACCTTGTAGCGAATTAACCAAATTCGCCTGAAAAACACCAAATTCGAGACAAAGATCAAATTTTTTCATCAGTTGCCCGCACAAATTGCTTTCCGCTCCCAGATCCCCATCCCCCTGTTGTTACCCAGACCATCTCGAAGCGAGACACAAACCCAATCGAGCAAGCGATAGAAAGCACGAGCGCCTCACCTCGCGTCTCGACTCAGAAAGGGACCCCTCCTTCTCTCCGGCGCCCGGATTTTCCGCCTCCGCCGCCTGTGCCAGCGCCGCGGACGCCGAGCGCGCGGCCGGGTGCACTCGGACCCCGACCTTCGACAGCTTGAACGAGATCCCCATCCCCACCCCACGGGGCGCCGCTCCCGCGGCGACAACCTAGGCTTCCTTCCCTCAACCTCCTCCGCCGTCTCCTTCACCGCCGACGAGCTCGTGCGGGCGAGGGGGTTATAGAGAGGAGAGAGAGAGAGAGAGAGAGGTGAGCTCGGTGTACGGTGACGCGGCTGTATGTATGCCCTCTTGCAGGTAGAGTGCGTCTTACCGACATGTGGGATCAACAAACGTGGGCCCGGGGGCCACGTAAGCTGGTGTACAGACCAGACTGATGGACTGGGTTTATATCGCCGGGACGCGCTTGCGTGCGTGGACTCTTCGTTCAGGCGCTTCCGCGAGAAGCCACTCACCGGTGAGAAGCCACCGACTTCCTGTAGCTAATGCTGGATAACCAGCCGACTCGGCTCGGCTAGTTGCCTAGTTCTAGCTCGTTAGGATAAACAGCTCCATTGGTTATCTTAACGAGTTAGACTGTTGGTTTGGCTTGCCTCGTTAAGTTTGTAAGCTAGTTTGTTAAGCTCACGAACCAGGGTATAAAAAATAAGTAAAAAATAATATTTAGGAAAATACGTAAAAGATAATATTTAGGGGTGTTTCGTTAGCGCCGCAACTAGCCACGCCACGATGAAGGCGGCCACAAGCTGCCACCTGTATGGTCGGTGTTTGGTTGAAGCATTCAATTATGGAAAGCCATGTAGTTTTGTATAGAATCTAGTGCTATTTTTAGTCATAGTTGGGGTAGGGTTTTCGCTCACCACCCCCCCGCCACATAAAAAGTTTAGTGCAAAAGTTTAGTGCTACTACATAGTCTAGTGCATGGCGTGGCAAGATGTGGCGGCAAATCAAACAAGACTTACATTTATCTAAAGCCCGAGAATAGTAATAATCCAAGAAAATACGTCCAATACCCTTAAATCGAACAAAATATTCATATATGCTAACATATCAACCGTTTGTAAATTACCTAACATTAAGTAATACAAACCTAGTATAAGTTATGATAATTTTTCCTCTCGAATCGTGGCTCGTTTGGCTCACGAGTTGGCTCGTTCTAGCTAACAAGCTCAACTCTTGCTTCGACTCGGTCGACCAACCAACCACGAGCCGAGCGAGCTAACAAGCTTCGAGTTTATTCTCATACCACTATAGCCCATTCTGCTCTAGTTTTTTTTCTCTAGAGGGGAAGCAGATACAACAAATCAATCAATCAAAACTAAAAGAACAACAACCTTCGACAGAATATTTCAAGGTTGTATGTTGGATTCACCGCCAAACAATCTTGAAACATCTTTTCGCACGCCTTCCATATCACGGTAAAAAACTCTATGACCTTAGATAGAGCCACCATGTCGTCCTTTGGCATTGGAAAAGGTTTGCATAATTGTAGCATCCAATGATAATATCAGAGAGCCATTGTCATCGGATGATGAATCATCCAATTGTTTTCGAATACGGGATCTCTTCCTAGGCATGATTCTGACCGACAAGTGGAACAAGAACAACCTAGATCATCTGGAGTCGGAAGGGAGGAGATGCTGACTCGATAGGAGGAGGAGATGGGCGCCTTAGTGGAGGAGATGATGGTCGGCTTGATGTAGGAGATGGCAAGCCGAGTCGATGCAGGCCACCTTTGATGGAGAGTGCAAGGTATTTTACCGCGGCGGCGACTTCGGAAACAGTTGGGTCTGGTACGATGTGGGCCTACTTTTTACAATTTTACCAAGTCAAAATGGTAAACTATTGGAGAGAACCTACTTTTTCACTTGGCATTTATTTTGAGGAGTTGCCAAATCATAAGATTTATCAAGTTTAATTTTGGCAAACTGGCCGGAGATGCTCTTATCTACTACTCCCTCCATCCCTAAAAACACACAACTATGGCAATTGTGTCGGTCAATTTGACTAAAGTTTGACTAAGTTTATAGTAATTAATAACGAAAAATATATTTTGTCATGAATCTATTGATACTAATTTTATATTATAAATGTTAGTAAAATTTTATATAAATTTAGTCAAAGTTGGAGTAAATTGACCTCTCGAGAAGCGAGAATTGCATTTTTCTTTGGGACAAAGTAAAGGTACACCCCAGGACTTATAAAAAATAAACAGAGGGGCGATAAGGGATCGAACATTGGTCTCTAAGTGAGAGAGGAGCATCTCAAACATTGAGCCACAACATTAATTGTGTTCGTGTCGTTTATCTTTATATTTGAACTGGATTAGACCGGCTAGCCTACGGGAACAATCACTGACTTCCCCCAGCAAATTCTCGGAATAGACTCAAAATGCAAAACTTATATTTTAGTTGATAGCAAATCTTCCAAATCCTTAAAATCTGAATGAGTTTCCATTGTCCCCTCAAGAATCTTATACACCTCAATAGAGAAATGTGCATTTGCCTATATATATGTCCAAAATCATATCATAACTAGAGTAGTTTAGGGCATCATTTTTGTTTTTTTCCGCACCGGACTAAGTTTAGTAGCTTGAACCTAATTTGGGCCTAGAGGGTTAGTGTGGTCCATGTTGACGGTCACGAACAACATATTTTTACCGTCAACATTCTACCATAAAAGGGGTGAAACTATACCTTTTCATACTCATATACATTTATTACTAATATATTTCCACTTGTGTCCCAAATATTATTTTGCGAGAAAACATATAAATATTAAATACAAGTGGAAATACGACCAAAAGGCGCCTCCCCGAAAAGCGTATTCATGAAAACATCAAGCCCAAGGGAGAAATGGACCCAAATGTCGAAGTGGGCGAGCACACACCGCACCACGACTTTTCACGACGAATGACGCCACCCCGCAAGGCCCGGCCCGAGCCGCGCCCGGGTGGGTGCGCAAGCGCGCAAAGGTGCGCCCGCACCCGGCCCCGAGGCGGTTCGAGCCCAACTTCGGCGAGGTGGTACATTAAATCACCGGAGGGCGGTGCGATGGTGTGTGGCTCGGTTCAGTGAACGTGGACGCCGGTTCATGATCGGTTTAGTGTAACGTTTAGCACTTAGGTCCCTCTCCTCCATGTATAAGTACCCCCTCTCTCCACAGACACCACTTGGAGTCCTACCTACAGCACCACCACCTCGCTCTTCCACCTCTTCCACTCTTCTTCTTCTTCTTCTTCTTCTTCTTCTTCGGTTAGAGCTTGGAGTAGAGAAGAGCTACAAGGAGGGCTTGTCTCCTAAAAAAGAGAGTACTTGGTAATATATATCTTTCATGGAGCTTTCTTCTAATTGCAAGTTCCTATTCTTAGTTCATGGTCTATCTTATAAATTAGAGTATAGTCTTGTTCATGTTATAGTCTTGATATATGAACTAGCATATAGTCCATATATCATGATCTTGATATGTTCATACTCGTTCTTCATCGATCATCATATGACTAACATGATTAGAGATGGTATAACAGTTCGTTGTTCCTTCGGGATTGCTCTTGTCTTAGTCCGTCCATCCGTAGGGTGGGGATCCTGGGGGGACAAGAGTAGTGGTCTTCTATGCGGGCGCGGTGCCCGGATATTAAGGTACCAACGAATATGACAGTATGCCACGATCGAGGGGGTAGGCGGCTGGGTCGTGATAGCCTAGTTTGTCCCTTGTAATCCCCCACGTTCATATAGCCGTGTAAGAGCTCGTAAATGCCTTGGTGGGTAACAGACTACCCTGGTAGGGTCTCCCCGTTATCCTAGACCTAACCATTCATATATAATGTTGCATATGATCCTAACTATATTCATTTGTATGACCATGACTAGAACATTAGAACTACTCCATTAGATTATTCATTTATTCTTTATCTATTTTCTTTATCCTTCGAGGTGAATTCCTATGTGTGTGTCACACTATATATCAAACCATATCGCTTACCCTTGTTTTGATTAATTTGGACATTGTGTATTCATAATTCAATATTCAGATGCCATGCTAGCCTCTTACATACATGCCCTCCTTTGAAAAAATATAAATAACGATACCCTGAATACTTCCGGGTGAAATGCTACAATGATAGATCCGTGCGCTGCGGATGAAATATCAACTATGACAAGATCTATCACCGTTGATTGACCTAGTGCTATCACCGACGTGGTGGTTCCACTCGGGAATATCAACGGCGCATTTCGAGGCGCCATCATTAGAGTTGGGTTCTAAACCTATTTCTATTGATTGCGCTAAGAATTGCCAACAAATCCACATTTGTGAAATCTAGGACTCCCTCTTTCCAAAATATAGTTGCTTTTACTTTTTTTTCATCCATTTCACTATGTATCTAGGCATATTATTATATCTAGATGCATAGCAAAGTGGATATATCAAAAAAAAAAAAAAAAAAAGTCAAAGCGATTTAAAATTTGGAATGAAGGAGGTATACTAGTTAGCTTAGAGAAATCTCATTGGTCGAAAGACTTGTGTTGGAACTTAAAGGGATTGAATTGCACAATTTTTGTGAAATATTTACTCATTGGAACTCTGGTGTGAGTGCCAGATATACCACTTAAGTGGACTCCCAGAATGATGGAAATTGAGTGAAAAGACTTTGATGCACTGGACGATCAGGTCTCTGCAGTGGAGTCACCGGAACAGCAACTGGAACAACACAGGATTCGCTAGATGTTCTCACCGGAGCATTCACAGGGATCGTGCATGTAGCTCCTCAAAATGAAGTCTTTTGTACTCAAAAGGAACTCAGGTGGTGTCACAATTTTCAGCGGGCAAATTTCCAGAAACTTTTTAGGAGTTCGTCATTTTTTTTAAAAGCTATAAATACCATCTCTGCTTACTCATTTCAGCTCTCATGCACTCTTGTTTGGTTGGTAAACTTATTGTGAAGGCAAGAGCATGGTTTGTTACTAGAGAGACAATAAGTTTTGCCAGCATTGAATTTGCTGTACTGTTTTAATTTGAAAATTATATACTTGTACAAGTTTAATTTAGACACTTTTTAGATTTTGTATTGCGGAAGAAAACAAATTTAATGGTTGTTTTCACTACTATAAATTTTTAGTTAAAATTGAAACAAAAGCTGCCCAATGAGTCACTCATAGCAAATTCTATTGCAAAAATCACATTGTTTGCCTATGATTGATTATTTTTGCATGTTTTTCCAAACATACTGTAGAGAGCCATTAGAAGTTAGTGTAGCTAAGTCCATTGTACTTAGTTACATTATTCATATTCATCATTTTTTGAAAAAAATAATGAAAATTAGGTGTTTGTACCCCTACTCTAGAGGTCAATAGTGATTTTACCCCTACTTTTTTTACTTTATGATTTAGCCCTCGCAATTAAGGATTGAAGCCTCCATCTACCCCTATTTGGTCATGGTGTTAAATTTAGTCAGATTAAGAAAAAAAAAATGAAATCCATGTTAAAAATGAATACCCACAACTTTTTTTATTCTCAGGCCGGCCTCTCGCCAGCTCGTCTTCCACTCCACGCTAGGATCGTACACGCCACTGTGGCATATGGGCGGCTCCTGATGGCCTCGCTGCAGGTTGCAGTGCGAGGGCAGCCAACGCTCCAAGCCATGGCAGACGACGACCGGTGGCTAGGCCCTCCCTAGGCACCTTGACTCCGGCGAACTTCCCCCGGCCGGAGTTCCCCAGTGGGCGGGCTGGCAACGGCCACCGGTTAGTGGCGGATGCAAGAATTGAAATTTAGGTGTACAGACTATAACCACACTATAGCCAGCCACTTGCTCTGGCGCGGCGGATCGATTTGCCCCCAAGTCGGTCGTAGTCTCCGCTTCAGTCCAGGCACATCCGTACCGGCCTTTGGTTCTTCTAGGCGCATCTTGCCCTCAGAGCTCGTATCCGTGCAACAGCGACCGGTAACTAGGCGGTTTCCGCATGTGCATGCTTGGTGGTACCATATAGGCGCGACACATCACTCTTTTCCAAGGCGCCGGCGACAGGCGACACGGTGTAGGATGGGGGATTTTTTGTTCGAGTCGAACGAACCGGGTAACACGCCGGAGGCCGCATCCACGGTTCCCTCCATCTCCGTGATTTACTCCCTCCGCTTTTTTAGAAAACATGCAACTATGGATTCCGTGCCGGCAAAAGTAACATATATTTAACCAAATTTTTCTTGAATACTATTCATAATTTTGACTTTAAATTAATTTATTAAAAACATACATTTCGTAATGAATCTAATGATATTTATTTGATAACATAAACATTGATAGTTTTTTTATCTATAATCAATCAAACTTAAGAAACAAAACCATGACATTGTGCTAAAAGTGCATGTTTTTTTTTTGGAATAGAGGGGAGTATCTTCTTAGGCTACTAGGTCGGCCTAGCTAGATGGTGGTAGCGGGCGCTGTGCGGGACTCTCCATGCTCAGCTCTATGACGCACGAGAAACTCAGCGAATCGCTGCAAGAGGATACCGATAGCTCTAGAACGCACCAGAAACATAGAATCCATCTACTACACCTATGTAGCAACGTCATCAGCGGGTCCCGCATCTCATTAACATGCAACTAGGTTCCATGGTGACCTTTCAATCCTATACTTTAACACAACATCAGGTATCAGGCCTTTGACGTCTCCATTCAATTGAATGATTGTCGTTTCTTCTTCCAATTGTGGCACCCATTCACCACGCAACTCAAGCGTCATCGTTTCTCATTCCTATCACATCCTTTAAATTCCCCTGCAGCCTCATCTTTCACCAAGGCTCTACAAGCAACCGCACCAAGGAACGTGGCCTTCGACGCCTACAGCCAAGAAGCCAATGCCAGTGTCGTCGTCCCAGCAGAGCCCGATGGCGGCGTCAGCCTCGTGCCTAGCTCTCTCTGAAAGTTCGGGCGACGTGCTCCGGCCGGCCTCCAGCGATCGAGGACGGCCACCTCCGCAGCAAACCAAGACGACGTCACAGCCTCCCCCGACGAGACTCCGTGCGTCCGTCGTCCGTGCTGTGACGGGGCCGTGGCGCACCAACGCTGCTGTGGTGTTGGGAGCAAGGAGCACCACACCGCGGTGATCCCCTTCGATCAGCAAGTCTTTTTTTTTTTAGAAATAAACAGTACAACGCAGACGCTCACACACGCACGCACACTCACCACTATGAACACACGTACACAATGAGCACCTCCGAAGGACTGGGCAGCCGGCAGATCTGGAGATTCTCGAAGTCACCATAGGCGTCTCGCCGACGGAACGCCGCTACCACTTAATGCATAACGCGGTAAATCCTAGGAAAATCTCAAGAAAAGGTGCGAAAGCACGATTTAGGATTTGAACCGCGGTGAGTAGCGTCCCATTTGGGACCGTCCCTACCATTGGACTACAAGCCAATTAAGCCGATCAGCAAGTCTTTGATGACTGCAGGCTAGGTGACATCGAGGTTCCCCGGCCGGACACCGCTTGCATAGTTGCATTCATGGTATGGGTCATCACCAGGCGTGGCGTAGAATTGGATATTCCTACCTTATTATAGCTAATTTGGATTTCGGAGAGTACCAATCTTGCCGGGAGCAAATAAATTATAATTTCTATTTGCTCTTACAATAGTTCGTTCTTGTATACGAATTTGTATATTGCTCATCATACCTCCACTACTATGAACTGAACATAAATACGTATCAATCGGTCAAATATATACTATGCCACATTAGTTATTTATTTAACAAATTCGCAGAGCGGCGGGAAATTCATCTAGTTTCATATATACCTACGGCGAGAGTCATTTGAGGCAGCAAATCAACAAATCGCCGCGAGAACGTCAATTCAAGCTCAATCCTGATGCCAATCTACAAATTTAAACCCATCCACTAATTTTTTATTTGGCTCCCCCTCACGGGCAAAGGATATCCTTGCTCTGACAGGTTAGTTTTCCCAGCAAAGCAAGTTTTTATGCCTACTACCATATAGTTAGCCTTGCCGGGCAAGGTGAGGCAAGAGCCTGCCTTGAAAGCAAATATGCCTGCTAATCAAGGCAAACCTGTCTAAGTCATATTAAAATTGTTAAATCCTAAATTTAAAAATGGGGGTAAAAACACAAATAATGAAATAAGAAAGGATAAAAACGCATGGTTAAAACTGTCATTTTATCCCAAAGTTAACACCGCTATGTGAACTTCACATAGTAGAGGTGAAGGTTTCCTTCGTTTTTAAATCACGGGGTAAAATCACAAAGTTAAAAAAAATGAGGGCAAAATCACAAACAAGCTTCAAAACAGGGGTAGAAAATGCTTTAAGACCCAAAAAAAAATCATAGAAAGTGAAAATCGGTTCAAAACATTTTGCCGATAATTCTTTTATCCGAAACTCAAAAAGTACAATGAAGTTGAGGGGTTGCAACGTAATTAGCTATGAAGTTGAGGATTCACAGCAAAAAGTTTCATGGAAGGCAATCTAAAAAATCAACTGACTTTGTGTTTATGGAATGATTTTTATCATTTTTCCTTTTTAAATTATTCACCTTAAGAATAAACATAACTTGAGTAGTTTGATGTCCAGTGGATCCACATTAGTGGAAATGGATAGACATATTTATGGATTGGGCTGGTTCGACAAAGTTGAGTAAGAGCATCTTTAAGAGAAACATTAAATTAGACCTTCTATCTTGACAAGTACTCCACCGTCCCAAAAAGTGTTGTTTTAGGATTTCGAGATATCTCGTTTGACCGGTTCGTCATCAAATTTTTTATATAAATATTATTTATTTTATTATTAAAGATATTTTAATAATGATTTATTTATTTATAATTTGCACACAAATCTTTTTAAATAAAACGAATCGGGTCAAACACAATGTTTAAAAGTAAAAAAACGATTCTCTTTTTTTGGGACGAAGGGAGTAAAGAGCAATCCTCAACAATTTTTTTACTAACCGTTCCGCTAACACATGAGTATACTGTTTATTTGAATGTAAAATAGAGTAGGGAGCGGGCTCAATCCTTCCTACATGTGAGGGAAGACATGTGTTATTTAGGATGTCGCTATTAGTAAGAATGAGTTTAGGGTTTTGTTGGAGGGGATGTGGGTGCATGTGCATCTAGGAAAAAAAAAAACCGCTTCCACTATTTAGGACAGGGGTTTAGTGTGTCTCTTGAAGATGCTCTAACACTGGATTTAGGGTTTAGAGATTTTAAGGTTCAGAGTTAGGTTTCATATGGACTTACGGGGTGGTCTGCAAATTCCATCTTTTTACGGATCCAGTCATGTGGACCTTCCATTGGTCGAGTGAGGCACTGACGAGTGGACCCATCCGGCTGTTCATATCTCAGGTGCACGGCCCGAGCCCGACTCCCGAGTGAGCGTTCCATTCCAATTTCCATGTGTCGCGCGGCGCCGCCTTCTGTTCCGCGTCGCCGTCGGTGAGGGGACGGCAACGCCATGACTCGCCGCCGACGCAGCTCGCCTGCGGTGACCCCTCCGGCGCTGGAAAACGACGACCTCCTCGCGGATATCATCCTCCGCCTCCCGCCGCAGCCCTCCACGCTCCCCCGCGCCGCCTCCGTCTGCACGCGCTGGCGCCGCCTCGTCTCCGACCCCGGCTTCCTCCGCCGGTTCCGCGCCCGCCACCGGGGAAGGCCCCGCTCCTCGGCGTCTTCATGGACCGATTCGGGCACCCCCAGTTCCAATCCGTCCTGGACCCTCCGGACGCCGTCCCGGCCAAGCGCTTCCCCCTGTGGCGCAACCAAGACGAGAACTGGGACCTGCTCGGCGTCCGCCACGGCCGCGTCCTCGTCTTCAACCGCACGCGCCACCAATTCCTCGTATGGGACCCCGCCACCAGGGACCGCCGCTGCGTGCCCGTCCCGCCGGAGTTCGATGGCAAGCAGAAGATCGTCTTCAACGGCGCGGTGCTTTGCGCGGACGGCGGGCAGGGCCACGAGCACGGCGACTGCCACGGGAGCCCCTTTCAGGTGGTCCTGATAGGCACCAACGAAATGCACACACAGGCATTCGCCTCTGTTTACTCGTCGGAGACCGGTGAATGGGGCCATCTCGTCTCCACGGCTATTCGCCATATGTGTACTACGAGCAGTACTCTTATTGGGGATTCTCTCTACTGGTTGACTGATGACATTGACGAGGGGGCATAATTGAATTTGATCTGGGTAGGCAGAGCCTATCTGTGATTGAGGTTCCACAGGATTGGCATAATAATCCGTACAGTTACAACTATCATATCATACTGCCGGAAGATGGCGGTGTTGGCCTCGTTATTTCAACACACTCAACACTGGACATGTGGGACAGGAAGGTTGGTTCTGATGGTGTGGGCAGATGGGTGCAGCGGAAGACTGTTAAGCTGGAAGAGATTACTGGGCTGTCTAGCAGCGAGAGAGGGCGCGTGGTAATACACGGGTATGACGAAGATGATAACGTGATTTTTCTTATGACAGACATTGGTTGCTTCATGGTCCAACTCGAGTCAATGAAGTTCAGAAACCTCGGCAAAAGGGATTTTTGTCGACACGGATTTTATCACCACTTGTGCCTATCATCCGTACAGAAGTTTCTATGCAAGTAAAGGTATATTGTTGTCCCTGATCCAATAATTTTCAGCACATGGTTGCTGGTTACCCCCTTGAAAGTAGTTTTCAGTTATCTACTCTCTTTGTATCTACTCTCTATGTTGAATGGATGAACTTAATGTTGTGTTCATTGTTATTCCTAAGCTGTGGGTCATCAACAAATTTATTCTATCGCATCAGAATTAATCTATTATGAGAATAAACAAAAGTTTCTACAATGAATGATGAAAATAGATGTAAACATTTTGCCCTTCTGTCCATTCATGTTCAACTTTGCATATGCTCAACACTATGGGCGCTTCATGCTTAAACGTTTTGTAGTGGTTTATTTCTGAAAATGTAGTCATAGTGGTACTGGCATATTCTTTCACTGTCTTAATGAATAACTAGAACACACACACACACACAAAATCTTCAGATTTATCATGTGGCTTTGTTCTATACAAATTATCAGACTGTTGAATCACGCTGCTTCAACAGAAGGTACTCAACTGATTTTTTTTAACTTGCTGTTTCATTTCCTTAGTTATATGAACAATGGCCTTTTTCTAGTTGGTGTATTGTTGTGCTATGTATTCTTATTACATTATTTTAGAATTTCTGATGTTTACTTTTTTGTGTGTGGAAATTCTAGGTATGGCAGCAGCTCCATATCCTTAGTGATCACTATGCTAAATAGTAAAAAGATCAAGTCGAGACCTAACTTCTTTTGCTGGTTGACAGGATTCGGCCTAGATTATAAATTGGTTTGGAATGACTGCATTAAAACTTTTGAAGAGCAGAAGGCAATCCTTCTGGAGGTTTTGAATAGTGCAGATTGTAAGATTTCATTGAGTGCTGATACATTGGTCTCAAGTGAAACTATGGGACGTATGTGTCTCAGATGCCACTTCATCGACAGTGATTGGAAAGTGCAAAAGAGGATAATAAAGTTCTTTGCTGTAGAGCTGCCACATAATGGTGTGGAAATTTTCAATGCTATTCTCAAATCCATTCAGGATTGGAATATAGAAGGAAAGATATTTGGGATTACACTATCTGATTCTGCAGCTAATGACACAATGGCTGACATGCTGAAGCACAATTTGGCGCACAAGAAAGTTCTACCTGTGGAAGGAAAGTTATTGCGCAGTCATTGTGCCATGCACTTAATAAATGACATTGTCAATGATGCGTTAAAGCTTATCGATTCAACTGTGGACAAGATTCGTAAGAGTGTCAATTATATCCAATCATCGCAATCCCAAGAGCAAAAAGTTAAGGAGATTATTGCACAAGATGGCATATCATGTGAACACTGGCCCTCTTTGGATATTCCCACTGATTGGAAGTCAACATATTGGTTGCTTGAGGAGGCTTTGGAGTGCAAAAGGGCATTTGATTCATTGGCACTGCAGGATAAAAATTACACATATGCACCCTCTTTTGAGGAGTGGGAAAGAGTGGCAGTAGTATTTAGATTGTTAAAGGAGTGCTATAAGGCCACTTGGATAATTTCTGACTCCTCATCTTGCACCTCAAATATCTATTTTCATGAGATATGGAAAATCAAGTTGGCCTTGGATGGAGATGCTTTTGAAGTGGAAAATGATGCTCAAAAAAGATGTTAAAAGGGATAAAAACGAAGTTCAACAAATATTGGATAGAGTCATATGTATCCCTATCCATCCCTGTTGTTTTGGATCCAAGGTTCAAGTACATGTTCATTGAGTTTCGTCTGAAGCAATCCTTTGGTGCTGAAGCAGGCATACGTCTTGAGAGAGTGCAAAAGGTATTAAGAGGACTGGTTGATGAATACTCTCCTAAGTTGGATGATTGTAGTGTTGATTCCACAGAAGAGGAAAGTGATCTGGAGATGGATTTGACAGATAATGACCCATTGGCTGATTGGTATGAGTATCTCAGTAAAAAATAGTCAAGTGTTGACTGAACTAGATAGATACTTGAATGAGAGCCCAATTCATAAACGTGAGGACTTTGATATATTAAATTGGTGGAAGGTTTACTCTCCCATGTATCCTAACCTTGCTCGTATAGCAAGGGATGTGCTGGCAATGCCTGTGTCTACTGTTGCATCGAAGTGGGCTTTCAGCACAAAGAGAGAACTATCAGTGACTCTCACAGCAGATTGTCCACAGAGACAATTGAGGCAGTCATATGCCTGCAGGATTGGCTTCGAGCATCTGGTAAAATATTTTGCTTGCTAGCTTATATTTTGATTGTCCATGACTAATTTATCTCTTCCTTTCCTATTTTAAACTAGGTTCTGATCTGGGCTTGAGCATCATTGATTTTAGTGATTATTATGACATCTCATTATGACATGTTGTGTCTTGACGAACTGAAGGTAACTAAACCTTATTTTCTTCTATGACATGCTTGCTGCTCCTAATTAATGTTTGGTAGGGTCACGTTTGAAGAATCAAATTTTTGGGTAATCGGAGCCCCATTGTCATTTTGTCTGCCTGCTTCTCAAGTATGGGTTACTTCTACTATAATACATACTAGGTTCATGCCCGTGCGTTGCTACGGGACAACTAAACCTTTTTTCCTAAAAACACACAAATCGCACGATAAGATAACAATAATCTTTGTGAAAATAAATGAATCTTCATCTCCATAAAGCATGGTCAATTGAATATAAAGTCACATTTTGATGTGAAGTCGATTACAACATAACAAAGTCACCATGTTCTCATCAACAAAATTGTGTAGCTAATAAGAATCATTCCTATACGTCCAATCATGTTTCAACAGGATCTACATTTTCCTTATTTGGTACTGTTAGAGAGGGAGAAGGGTGGGCAATATAGTTCTTGTACATGGGCCTCATGGGCCTAGCCTCATGGGCCTCATGGGCCTAGCCTCATGGGCCTACACATATACACTAACACTCCCCTTGATGCGAACTTCCGGCGCGGCGGAGATCAAGGCTGGACATGAAAAAAGCAACACACGGGGGCCCCCCGCGATCAGCGGCGTTGAGGCTGGATCGGAACTCGGAGAAGGTCGATGAGGGCGGATCCTTGGTGAAGATGTCGCCGGCGGGAGGTGGTCGGTACATGGAGCACCGTGGAGCGGCGCCGATGGCCACCAAGTCGCGGACAAAGTGCAAGTCGATCTCCATGCCGTCATCGCTAATGCTGAGCAGGGGTTGGTGGAGAGGTAGACGGCGGTGACATTGTCCTGATGAACAAGTGTGGTCTTTGTCGGGCTGTGAAGCTCGGCCAAGAGGCGGCGAAGCCGGGGAGGCCTCGCCACACCGTTAGCAACAGCCCGGTACTCCGCCTCCGCCTTTGGAGCGGAGGGAGAACCCCGGCCGCTGCTTGGGCGACCGAGGCGAGGTTGCCACCAAGGAAGACGGCGTATCCGGGAGGTAGAGCGGCGAGTGTCGGGACAACCCCTGATCCGGCGTCGGTGTAGACGGCGAGCTCGGTGGAGGAGACCGATGGAGCATCGAGGCCATAGTCAACGATTGCCACGAACATAGCGGAGAAGGCGCTTCATCGCGGCAAGATGTGGTGCCCGTGGGTCATGCATGTGAAGACAGATCTGGCGAGCTGGCGTGCACGCGATGTCGTCGCCTGGTGAAGGTGAGGTAATCGCAGCACCGACCAAACTCCGGAAGGCGTAGGATCCGCCACGGGGTCGCCTTCATCGGCAGAGAGTCAGCCGCTGAGTATCAACCGGAGTAGCACGGGAGTGACACGTCATCATCTCGCCCGCTCGAGAATGTCCGAGCATACCGTCGCCGGTGCGGGAACAACCCCGAAGGGCGAAGTCCCCACGGTGACCCCCGTGAAGTGGTGAAGTGGACCGAGATCCTTCATGGCAAACTCCCCGCCGCAAAGCCGATATGACACGCCAAGAAACGAAGGTTGGAGGCGGTGAGGACAATGTCATCAACATAGAGTAGCAGGGCAAAGTCTCAGCTCCATGGCGATAGACAAACGAGAGATGTGTCCGACTTGGCCTCTCCGAACCCCAAAGTGAGAAGGTAGGTGGCAAACCGGGAGTACCAAGCACCCAGGAGCCCGCTTCGGACCATATAGTGACTTGTTGAGCCCGGCAAACCGGATCGAGGCCGGCGGGATCGGCAAATCCCACCGGGCCGGCCGCAAAGATACCTGGTCTCGGACAAGGTGCCATGGAGGAATGCATTCTTGACATCTAGCCGATGCACTTGCCAAGAGCGAGAGAGGGCAAGTGAGAGGACTGGCGCGACCGTAGCGGGCTTGACCACCGGATCAAGGTCTCATCATAATCAACCCTGTGGCGGCGTGGGTGAAGCCTCGAGGACCCAACGAGCCTTGAAGCGCTCAGATCGCCGTCGGCCCGACGCTTGTGCGCGCCCGGATCCACTTGCCGGTGACCACATTGCCACGCCACGGACGGACGCGGCACAAGGTCCCACGCCCGGTTGGCTAGAAGAGCCCCGCACTCCTCTTCCATCGCGCCGCCGATTAGGATCCGCCAATGCGGCGCGGACGGAGGAAGGAATCGGAGAGACCGCGGACGCTCGGTGGCGGCGAGGGGGCGGGACGGAGATCCCCCGCCGCATGGCGAGTCACCATCGGGTGAGTGTGTGTGGGGTCTGGCGGAAGGATCTCGGGGTGGTACACCCGGGGAGGGGTAACCACGGACCTGCCGTGGTGGAGGAGGTGGGGCGGTGGTGGAGGGGCCGGAGCGAGGGTTCGGAGGAGCCGGTCTGTGGGGGCCGCCGATTTAACGCATACACCGTCGGGCCACGGGGGGGGGCGGGGGGGGGCGAGGGGGCAACTTGAGTACTGTGGAGAAAGGAGGTAACGGGCGGGTGGGTCGGACCGCCGGTCGGGAGAAACGGGGGACTCCAACTCGGGATCGGGAAGGCGTGGAAGAGGTAGAGTCACGGAAATCCGACTCGTCGAAGACGACGTCTTGGGGAAATAAGCACCCAGACGAGAAGTGGGGGTCGTAGCAACGGTACCCCTTATGATCGGGGGAGTAGCCGAGAAACACACACCGTGTCGAGCGGCGCCAACTTGTGAGGAGTAGTGGCGGCGAGGTTGGGGTAACAAGCACAACCGAAGACACGGAGGTGATCATAGCGAGGAGGTGTACCGAAGGTGCGTGGTGTGGAGTGGGAGCCGGAGAGGCCGGGTGGAAGGAAGCCGGTTGAGCGGGTGTAGGTGGCGGTGTGGAGGCTCTCGGCCCGGCGCGGGGGGGCGAGAGGCCCTGGAGAAGGAGAGTGCGCATAACATCATTCGTGGTGCGAATCATCCGCTCAGCCTTGCCGTTCTGGGAGGAGGTGTACGGACAAGACATGCGGAGCTGAACACCATGAGCGAGAAAGAAGGAGCGGGAGGTGTTGTTATCAAACTCACGCCCGTTGTCACACTGGACGGCCTTGATGGTGAGGCCGAACCGGAGTGGACACCTGTGCAAAGAAGTGGAGGAGAGTGGAAAAAGTCTCGGACTTGGCGCGCAAAAGGGAAAGTCCAAGAGTAGTGAGAGAAGTCATCGAGGAGGACAGGATAATACTTATAGCCGGAAATGCTAGGAATAGGAGAAGTCCACAAATCACAGTGAAGAAGAGCAAAGGCATGCGTCGCACGCGAAGAAGAAGTAGGAAAAGGAAGGCGCACATGGCGACCCAACTGGCACGCATGGCAGAGATGCTCATCAGGAGCCCGAGTGCAAGGGAGGTGGGCACTACACGACTAAGGCGAAGCCAAAGCGTCGCGGCCGGGGTGGCCCGGCCGGCGGTGCCGGTAGAGGAAGAGAGAGTAGTGGCAAGGGCAAGCTGAAGTGGAAGGCGGTATAGCGGAAGCGGGAAGGTGAAGGGAGTAAAGGGGTCCCGAGCTATCACAACGGAGGAGTGGGCGCCCGGCAGGCGGAATCCTTCACCGTGAGACCGGTAGGGTCGAACTCAACCGTAACAAGAGTTGTCGGCAAAGAACCGGCGGATGGAAAGAAGGTTATGGACGATCCGAGGAGAAACAAGGACAGCAGGAAGACGAAAAAGACCAGAGGCAGAACCCACGGAGGTGACAGGAAGACACGACCCATTCCCAACCATGATCGAAGAGGGACGGGAAGGGTGAGAGGAGGGCGAAGAGAAGAGAGGATGCGGCATGAGGGGGTAGTGTGGAAGGAAGCCCCGAGTCGGCGATCCACTCGGTGCGAGCCAGTGTGGTGCTACCCCCATGGTCTTGAAGGATGGCGCCATATCGCCGGACCCACCTTTGGCCAGGGGACGGAGTTGGGAAGGCGGAGAGGAAGGCCCGGCGGGAGCGAAGTAAGGGCCGCCCGGCGACCATGGCGACCGGCCGAGAGGGGAATGAGGCCCGCCTTATCGAGCGCGCCTGGCCATGGGTTGCCGGGGATGGGCCGGGCGGACCTCCCCGGCAGAGTGCGGGAGCCACGGGGCGGACCTTCGCCCGGGGCGCGGCGGTGGCGGTCGAGCATGCTCGCATGGGGTCGGGTCTTGCGCGACCCCGGCCAGTGATGAGATGAGCGCGCACGCGTCCAGCTCGGAGGGAAGAGGAGCTCGCGCGGCGCCGTGAGCTGCGCCCTCACCCGGGGCCGCGTAGGGCGGTGGAGGGCCGAGGGGCGGGCGGGAATTGGAACCCCGGGCGTGGGGGCGGGATTGCTCGTGGAGAACCGGGGCCTTCCCGTGATGTGCTCCGCCTCACGGGTGGCCAGGCCCGAGCATCCGGTGCCAAAGGCGGGGCGAGGGCGCGCCGGGGCTGCCCGCGGAAGCCGCGACCCCGTCGCCGTGCCCGATCCCGGAGCTGTGCCGGGTGTGTCCGAGCCGGAGGTGAGGCCGACCCGGCGGTGGCGACGGCCGGCAGCGCCAAGTGGCGAAGCCGCGCGACCTCGGCGTGCCAGCAGCGCTCCGCGCGGCGCGCGCCGCATCCGCGCCGCCGGGCCTCAAGGCGCCATCGCGCCGCAGCAGAGCGGGAGCAGCGTCGCGGCGAGCCTGGCCCAGCGCGCCGAGGGGCGGCCGCGCCGTCCGCGCCGCCGCGAGCAGGCCGAGCAGCGTCCGGGCCCGGGCGAGAGCGGCGCCCGCGGCGAGAGGAGGGAAGGGAGGAAGGGGCAGCACGGGAGGGGGGGCGGCGCCGGCGGCCGGCCGGCCATGGGGCGGCGGCCGGTTTGGGAATCGGGAAGAGAGAGAGGACCGAATCTAGGGCGATACCATGTTAGAGAGGGAATAAACTACGTGTATTCCTCCAAACCCTAGAAGGGTGGGCAATATAGTTCTTTGTACATGGGCCTCATGGGCCTAGCCTCATGGGCCTACACATATACACTAACAGTACTGCATCATCTTCTTCTTAAAAGACACGTTAAGTAATCTGTACATGGCAATTCTGCATGTGTTAGAATGCATTACAATTGGTAGTTTCAATACAAAGTTGTTTTTTTTCTTTGATGATAGGATTCACAGTGCCTCTTATTAATCACATTCTTCTGTTTTTAAGACATTGCATGCCACCGACCTCTATCCCTTTTCTTCTTACGTTCTTTAGCATGAACTGCAGTTAGTTTTGAAATAATATAAGTTTAACATATACATAGCACATATACCATGTAATATTTGGTAGGGTGTTGTATTATCTTAACTTCTTTGGTAGTGGCAGTACGTGTTAGTCTTGTTGCCTACTGTTGCATGAGAACATTGGATGAATCTATAATGGAAAGATACTAACGCAAAATATGGGTGGATGGGTTCGGGGCTCTCCCTCTGATCATGTTTTAAAAAAGAGACCCATAGTTTACAACCAGCAGTATTCAAATCAGTATTGAAATCAAGTGAACGTCTACAATAAGCTCAGACCATTTTGTAATTCAAAACTCTAGTGAACTATAGGTAGGTGCAATATCAGCACTCAATCACTCATTGATATTTCTAAGGACTTTATACATCTTTTAGTTATAAGACCCATTATTTTTCTTAATTTTTTCTACATATATAACCAAGAAAACTAATCCATATGTATTATCATTTAAATTTTTATTACTAAAGTAAGAAGAGAACATTGAACGATCCAAAAAGAAAAAAAAAATAGATGCAGAGAATCATCTCAAGAGGCTAGAGGGTGATAGGTTACCACCGAGGATGCCGGCCTTAGGTGTTCAGGGACAAAGAGGTGCTTTGAGTTGTGAACATCTGTTGGCAGAGGAGCACGGATTTGCGAACCTCTGTTCAGCAAGAAAAAGATAAGTTACATCAAGTTAACTTGGATCACATTCCAAAGATAAACTGTCACTTCTACTCCTAGGAGAAGGGGTGTAGTCATTCTCTGTTATTTTCCTCACCTTCATGAGAGCAAAAACTTGAGCATCAATAGAAGCTACATCAACTTGAGTTCTCCCACCTTTGTATTCGACACCTTCACCTCATGCTCTTACTTCTCTAGTGCTGCCTGCTTCACTGCTAGCACGATCTAAAAAAATAAATAATTATAAAACAAATTACTACATTTTTGCAAAACTATTATCTGATATCAGTGAACATTTTTAATTTTGTATTAATCTGTGATTCCTTCTAAAAGAGATTTTTCCTCCTCCCATAAGCTATTGTTTTTCAGCAGTAATTCTGACAAGCAAGTTTTCCTCATATCTCAGAGTTTCATCTTTCTCAAGAAAGTTACCATGCAGACCACTATGATCTCGTAGGAACTCAACCTATTCTCTCTGCTTATGTGCTTGATCCACTTGTACCTGCTTCTTGGCAGGTTCGGCTCTTGTTGGCCACACAACTTTTCTGGGTTCAGAACCTGCACATGTAGATGTAGAGATTTTTTTTGTAAGAACAAGGTGCAATATAAAAAATATAATTTCTTGCTCCAGTTCATATGGGTCATTGTCCAAGATCAGGGGTGTGAGAATCATTAAATCATCTAAAAAATGTAGAAATTGTTTGGAATCACAATGGAGCTGAGAGAACCGTTATTCATAATCTTGTCTTTGTTGTCCAGTTAAGCAAAAGGGGCTCTAGACCTGGCTCAAGAAGTAAGAGCAGAAAATAATTTGGACATGCATGCAGGAATAATTTAATCGCATCCCAATTTTTTTTAAATACTTCAGGGACAGGAAAGGTTTTTTGTAAAGCTAGGAACAGGAAAGATCATCAGGGAATCACACTGGGGATGAGAAAACCGCTCTATTAATTATCTTGTTTTGCTGTCCAGTTAAGCAAAATGGGGATCCAGACCTTGCTTAGACGGTAAGAGCAGAGAGTTGTGGTTACTTTCTCAACCTCTTTATCCAACCCAATGTCTTCAGAATGTCTACAGATAATGCAAAGTCAGAAGATATGCCGTTGTACCACTCAGTTCTGAACTGCAGGAGCATAAATATAGGAGAAATCAGTGTTTGTTTACAGACGGAAAATCAACTGACATTGGCCACATCAGTAGTAAATCCACCAAATGCCCTGAACTAGAAAGCTTCCATGAGTTAACAAATTTTTCAAAAACAGCTTCACAAAAAGTATGTTGTTCCCGTTGCAAAGCTTACCTGGTACAATAAGGGGTGGTCTTACTATATATAGGCTGTTTTTCTCTAGCTATTTTTTTATATCTTTTGCTAACTGAAACTCATTTCTTGAAAACCTGGAAATACATTCCTATTTTCCAAACTCACGTTTTTTTTTTCTCTCGAAAGGAGAGCTGCGTATCATTATATTAATAGAAGAAGAAAGAGTCATACATAGACCGAACCCACACACTCACTCACTCACTCACTCACTACAAGGAGAAAAGATCACCGGTTAAAGAAAAAGAAAAACTCACCTTGGTTGTGTCGGCAAGCAGAGAGCAGCAACAGCGGCGTGGCCGCAGGCAGAGAGCCACATGCGTTGATTGAGGACCAGCAACAGGAACTCACCAAGCTGTCCTTGCTCGCCAACATTCAGGGATATCAGTGAAAAATGGCAAAGGCCCTGAGCAAGTAATTTTGTCTTAAATCCCTGAAACAAACATCAGATAAGATATATCAGTAAACAGAGATTGGATAACATTGGACCACTCTGAACTTATATATCATCTTATGTTACTCACAATGACAGTTAAAGGCAACCGCCAAATGAAGTTTGTACCATTGTGTTAGGCTGTTTTAGTAGTATAGGATGGAAGGTTCTATAACAAATAAGAATTAACTGGAAAACCTGTCAAAAAGGTTCTATAAAAGTTTAAATATATCCTACTCTTCCTATTTCCTAAGCATATTTTGCCATAAGTGAAGAAACATCAAAGTAGGTATAATTCACCTACTATATGCCCAAAGTGAGAAACTGAGGTTTTCATTCTGAAATTACCTAAAGCATATTAACCAAATCCATGTATATATGCTATTACAATGCAACCGTAATGCATGGATTTACCTAAATAGTAAAGTAGGAACTGGAAAACGTACCTCCATCCATATATGGATATGTGCGAGCTACCTCCCAAGTTGCATAGCCACCGTTTGGGTTCTGCATCCAATTCAGGGTTAGTACATAGCTACTCTACTTTTATTTACATTTTCTTTTCCAACCAAATAATGTTAGTTAACTCAGCATCCATACTTATGCTAAAACTGGTGGCTTTTCATTTGGTATTTGGTATTTCTAGAAATTAAACTTGTATGCTAAAACTGGTGGCTTTTCATTTGGCATTTAGTATTTCTAGAAATTAAACTTGGAGTTTCATCTTAGGAGTATTTCAATGAAGTATTGACTGTAGAGTAGACAACAAAATTACCTTCACCAGAACCTTTGATTTCCCCATGACCTTCATCACCTCACCAACATACGAACCAGGCTCTTAAGCAGCTGCAACTCTTCCCTGAGCATTCTAACTGAAAAATCAAAATTGCAAGGTTCAACAGTTACAACTGTGAAAATACTCCTAGGAGCCATACATTCTGGTTTGATACGCTACCTAGGAGGTTTCATTCTGGTTTGATTGCATTCCATGAAACTGATAATTATCATACTTGGATGACTTCACTTTTCGGTTACATAAAACTTAAGCTGCTAATATTTAGGGACATATAGAGATTGTAGATATGCTCATATGTAAACAAGAAGTTGGGAATTATTGTTATCTTAAAGATGCTAGATAATGCATAGACCTTTTTTAGAGATGTTTCCCTGAACAAGTTCATGTATATATCAAAAACCTATGAAACTGTTGATTTTCTATATTAAGATCAATGTTTTAAAGAAAAGGCACGTTAAAACATATATGGAGATGATTTGCAACAAAGCATTAGAGATTACTGTCTAGTGCTCTCATTTTTTAAAAGGAAAAATGAAATCTTCGAAAGTTAAATACTATCACAATTAGCCATGTTCGACATTTGTAAAACTGCAACCCAAAAAAATTCATAAACAGTATATTAGGGGGTCCAAAAAGGTGAATGTATTCATCTTTAAATTGCCTATGATATACATCCTCAATTGCGAAAAGTTATTAAGGAAAGAAAACAAAAAATTAAGCATCCCATAGGAGATTGTTTATCTGGAAATGAGATGTACACTGTGATCGGTATCATTGGTGATCCTAACATCACCCTCATTTGTTTCGAGCCCGAAGGCTTCTACACTGGAGGAATAACCAAATGCAGGAATTGGATGAGCCCTGAAGCGTTATGAAAGAAACAAACTTTATCTAGATCTATATATCGATGATACATACAAGCTACCGTCTCCATCTCCGTGTCAGGATCAGAAGGTTCGGCTGTATCACCATCAATAATCCTATAAACATGATGAGCAAGCAAGCAAATAACAACTTTGCTTCAAAAATTATGGACATGTCACCTTTAATCTATCCTATCCAAGAAATGACTTTATCAGAAGGTGCATCTTTACAACAGCTCTACACCCGTTGATTGGTAGCATTAGACATGTCCAAACGGATCAGAACACGGAGCAACAGCAGTGTAGCACGCTAGCAGCAGGAGCAGATGACGAGGGGTCTCGTGGGGTAGGGGGCGGCTAGGAATGGCAATGGGTCGGGTTTCGACCTGAAACCCGCGGGTTTTAGACCCGGCGGGGTTGGGGTCGGGTGTAGTTTCCGCCCCGCGGGTTTGCGGGTTCAGGGATCCGAGATGGGGCGGGGCAGGTCCGGGTTTCAGTTATCCCCCGTGGGTACCCATCGGAGACCCAAATACGTAGGAGATGATTAAAAAAGGCCCCCAAGTGCTGGCCCAGAACCCATTTTTGTTAACCCTAGTCTTGATGAAGAAGAGGAAGAAATGGTATTTCTATTATTTTTTGCATATTCCACTTGTGAGAATAATCAGCCCATGGTCATTATTGAACTAAATTATTAACTCACTAGTGGATTGTTTTATTTACTTTGTAGGATGTACCAGATTCCACGGTTATTGATGATTGGTGATGACGGATTAATGCCATGAAATGAAGATGAAGGCCTTTTTAAAAACTCCTTTGTATTATATAATAATAGTCCTGTTACCAGTTCAGTTCGGCACTCATCTATGTGTACTACAGTGCTTGTTACCAGTTTAATTCGTCAGTCGACACTTATTTGTGCTTTTTATCACTTATCAGTTCAGTACTAAGTTGCTTGTGCACGTGCACTTGGATTGTTTTAAATTCTTAATTGTTCATGGACAGTGCAATGACCTTTGTGCTTGTTAGCTACAATTCAGTAATTACTGCAAACAGTATTACCAGTTCAGTGCGTGCTTGACCTTGTCATTTGCTTGTTATTAGTTCAGTCCTTGTTATCACGTCGCGGGTTTCGGGAACCCGTCGGGTGTTGGGTACTCGGGCGGGTTCGGGGCCGGGTCACATCTCCACCCGTCCACAGGTATCGGGCGGGTTCAGGTTGTGCTGTCGGGTCCGGGTCTGCAGATGCTTGACCCGCCTCGAACCTAACCCGTTGCCATCTTTAGGGTGGCAGAGGACCGTCGTGGGGCGGCACGACTCGGCGTCTTTGGAGGAATCATCGTGGGCGAGGAACGACGCCGCTGGCGCGATCGACGGCGAGCTCGACACCGCTCCATGGCCTCCATGGTCACCGTCTCCCGACGACGGATCTCGACGGATTGGGAGGCCCACAACGGCAACGGCGAGGCTGTGGGCTCCTCGTCCTCCATGGCCATGCTGCCGTCGCGAACTCCTCTAGGTAGCCGGGGGCACCACTAGGGAGCGAGCGAAGATTCCAGCGGCGGCACCTTCGGCGTCATGGCCGGGTCGGTGATGGGCGAGGTCGTCGCACTGGTAGTGCGTTGGGGCAGCTGAACGACCCTGTGGTGGTGGCATTGTCGCCGTGGATCTTGTGGGCGCCGCTGCTATGGACGGTGAGGGTGAGGGGCGCCGGGTTAGGGGTTTGGGAGACGCGGGAAGTTGGGACTCGGGAGGGCTTGCGTCGGGACGACAGAGAGGGGAGAAGAGGTGGAATGTGGTGGTCTCACCTTCGGTAAAATTTTTTACCATGGGAGATTGGTTTCGCGACACGCCGTGCGTGCTAGCCGGCGACTAAGCCCATGCGCGTGCACAACCAGCCTTAGGGGCTTGCCTAAGTGCCCGACCAGGGGATTATGTGCATGCCCGGGTTGCGGTATCCCCCACACCGCCACCAAGGCCGACCGCTTGCCCGGCCCGACACCGTTAGCAACTACCGTGCCCAGCCCCAACACTCGACCAAGGTTCGGACGTTCATGCGCTCACGGCCCACTTATAAGGCAAGAGTGTTAGCAACTACTCGTGCCCAGCCCAACACTCCACCAAGGTTCGGACATTCATGCGCTTGTTGACGTTTCTTAACGTATGCGTAAGAATCCGCAAGCATACGGAATTGTCGTTATAGCATTTCACCCGAAGTATTCGTGGTATCGTATTTTGGTACCGAATTAACGTATGCGTAAGAATCCGCAAACGAGTAGAGTTATAAACTTCGCCTCCTCGAACGGGTTTTGGTTGGGAAGATGCTTCACTTTTGGGATGTCTAGGTGTGAGAGGTGGAAGTAATCTTTCCCAACTTCTCATCACGCTCCCCTCTTTAGGTTTTTTTTTCGTGAAAAGGTTTTTTTTCTAGAGGGTAGCCGATGAGAAGATTGAAGTCAAGGATGAGATAGATATGGAAGTCTCGAGAGCACCTCGGTTTTACGAGGTTCCGTCATCATCCTTGAATTCAATCGCGAACTCGAAGGATCGAAGCATTCCTTCCTTCGGTGTTCATGGTTCGGGGAGAGGGCTCAACAAATGGGTTCTAATAATGGTATGAGGAATGGTTCGACTGATGAGGGCTCCTCAAAGCTTGACATGCCCTTATTGTGGAGGGGGGGGGGGGGGTAGGTTCTACAATGGGAGAAGCAAACTTCTCTAGGATGTGTTCAAGGGTTTTCCTATGTTGTAGGTTACGTGTAAACGACCCTCCAGCGGTCATGTCAAGGCATAGGGCAGCGGACCGTCCGTGTCAAGACCCGAACAAAAGATATGCAAAAGCACATTATCGGGTACTGACAAGTCTAGGCCAACATGTATAAACATTATAAACCTGGCCTAAGCTGCACCTATGGACTCCTTCTCACCCTATTTGATATCGAGGATTGTCCTTGGTAGGCATTGATGGGGAAGAATGCTAGACAAAAATTGTCTTTGAGTTCTTCTCAGTCCCCATTCAAACTTCCTACGACAATAGTGTACTATTGTTTTGCTTTCCCTATGAGGGAGAGCAGAAACAAATTCCACATGAGAATTTGAATCATGCTAGGAATGCTGAGGCATGATTATAACTCCTCGAAATCTCATAGGTGGTTGCATAGGTTTTCAAAATGGTCACCAAAGAAGGAGTGCCCGAACCGAAGTTTTGTTTTTCAAATTAGGGTGGAGTTCATGGCCGAATGAAAATTTTGATTTTGAAAAACATTTTGGCCCCGTGAACTCACCCCTTGGAGAAGCAGAAAGATTTTAAATTTGGATAGTTGGCTTCATTTTGAAAAAGAAAAATAAATAACTATTTTTGTTTTTTTGGATACAACACACGGTGCTCTAGGCTTAGAGAGAATTATGACTACCGTCCCCCAAGAACGGCGCTTTAAATGCTTGTTGACGTTTTTAACGTATGCGTAAGAATCGCAAGCCGTCGGAATTGTCGTTATAGCATTTTCGCCTCGGGAAGTATCCGTGGTATCGTATTTCCACGAGGAACGGTTGTGTGATTACTCTCTAAAACGAGTCACCCTAGGATAACTATGGGTGATGAGGTATCTTTATGGGCTCAAACTCTCTAGCGGGGATCACTTGGTCGTTATGTCCTTACTTCGGGCACCGGCAATGGCCCAAACCGGGATGGAGACCGGCACTGCACCGCGGCACGCCCGAACGTGGGGGATTACAAGGGGACGGACAAGGTCGTCACGACCCAGCCCGCCTACCCCCTCAACCATTGGATGGGCCACAAAAGATAGATAACCCCTAGCCTAGACACCACGTCTACAATAGTGATTATTACTCCGGTGGGTATACAAGGCTTACCCATCCCCGAGGTCCTTCTACTAGAGCAATGCCCCGAAGGAACAACTATCAATCCCGCAAGTCTATAACAGCTAGATAATATGCTTAAGAGTAATAAGCCGAAAGAGGGATACAACCATTCTTACCCAAAATGATTAGAAGGTTGTAGAGGTACAAGCGTGGCGGGTGCCGACAAGTCCCAAGACACTCGGCCACCCGAGATCCGCAATGCAGGGGTACACGGGACTCCAAGGAGAAGAGGCCAAGCCCTCTTCTAGCCTTCCCTCTCTCACTCTCCTTTAGAACTAAGAAGGAGAAAGAAGAAGAATAAGAGTGGAGTGGGAGCTTCTTCCTCCCTTCTACATTGTGGCTCTTCCTTGTGTTGTGTGGAATTGGCGTGTTGAATGGAGGCGGAGAGGCCCTCTACTTATAGGATGAGAGGAGGGGGCTAAATGCAAATCTACCACCATCAATGTACCAAACCGACCTCCTCCCCGCGTCCGGGTTCAGTGAACGTGGCAACCAATACCGCCATACCACTTTTTCGACCTTGATTGCACCGCCGAGAAGATCGGGCCCGTTTTATACCCGCAGGGTGCGGCGCACCCCAAGGTGCTTGGGCGCACCAAGATCTGGGCCGATTGGGCTCAAATTTTGTGAGCTTGTCCGTTTGGCCGTTGGCTTCGTTTTGGCGGGTTGTACAACGAAAAACGGAGTTCATATGAAGAAGTTATGCCCAAAATACTAAACCCATGTCATGTGGCCCAATGTCATTTCATGTGGGATTTGGGTTTCCACTTCTTGGGCTTATGTATAGATGTTGATATTCATGTTTATGGGCATTTCTCCTCTCTTCTCCTTGCTTTGCTTATGTCCATTTAGGGCCTTGTTATTCTTTATACGTTTTCCTTTGCTTTTGGCCCAAAATGTATATGTTTCCAACATTGTCCTGCAAAACAAGTGAAGTACCAAACTTGTGGAAATGGTTAGCTCAAAGCCCTATTACTATTGTGTTTTGGTGGTTTTATACTAATGTTGACGGTATAAAATATGTAGTTAACGACTGTTAACAGCGCTCACGACCCACTTATAAGGTAAGAGGCCCAATTCCTCCCAAATGCCGGACTGATGGGAGAGGGATACTCTCCCTTATAAGGTGGTCATGGCCCCCTTCTCTTGGCATGGTGGTACTAAACCTGAGTGGCTAACATCATGTTCCCTCTCCCTACACTATACCATAGCGCCGCCACCACGCCATCCACCTTCCCCGCATACATCTAGGCATTGGGAAACAGGGTACCATGGGGGCAGTGGGGGTGGCCATTCAGGCAAACTCCACAAGTTTGATTTCCCTCATTTTGATGGGGATCATGCCAAATTATGGATCAAGCAGGCAAACCACTATTTCAAGCTATATAGAGTTGAGTCTAAACCGTGGATAGAAGCCTCTACCATGCATTTCTAGGGCGCGCCAAGCGTTGGTCGTTGTCGTTGAGGATCATTTCGATTCACCAATTGGGTTGAGTTCGTTCTAAATTGCTGCCCCGCTTTGCTCGTGATGAACATGAGCTCTTGCTTTCGCCGCTTCTTTGATTGGGCAGAATGGCCCTATCATCGACTACATTGATCGGGTTCGTTGCATTGGTAGATGATCTCACCGCATACACCAAGCACCCGACCCACTTTATTATGTGCGCCGTTTTATAGATGGTCTTCTCGATGAGATTAAAGCGGCTCTTATGATGCATCGTCCGCAAACACTCGAGCACGCTTGTGTACTTGCTCAAATGCGGGAGGAGGCGCCGGGCCCGACACGTCGTCCATTCAGCGGCCGATTCGTGAGTACTAGCCAAGTCGACGTGGAATGGTGGACTCGTTATTCGCACCATCAAGAAACCCGGGGACCCTAAACCACGGCGAGTCAATGCCGAGGACAAGTTCCGGCTCAAGGCGGCGCCGAGACGCGCCCCAAGGCTCTCGCATGCGATGTGGCTCCAAGTGGAGCCGAGAACACAAGTGCTCGGAGATGATTTAGATCCACCGGTGCAACAACCGTTGGACATATTTCCGTAAAAACAATGATGACGACGACCATGGTCAAGGTGAAACCACTTTGGACACTTCGCTTATTATGATGCATATTTTCATTTGTAGGGGCGTGGGTTCTACTTCCCCAAAATCCTTCGGTTTATCCGGTGAGATTCAAGGACAACCACTCTCCATTCTGGTCGATTCGTGGAGCACTCACACTTTCATCAGTGCTAAGCTGGCTCAGTCTTTGTCTGGATTCAGTTGCTCAACCCTGCTGTTCAAGTTGAGGTAGCAAATGGGGCTATTCTCGCAGAGGCGACTCTTATCTTCCTTTCGCCTTTATGGACTGTCCGGGGTGTCAATTCCTTACCGACCTGAAGTTGTTGCCGTTATCTACTTATGACATGATATTGGGAATGGACTGGCTGTCCAGCTTTAGTCCAATGCGGGTTCATTGGGGACGAGAGATGGATTGCTATTCCATATCACGACACTACTACGCTTTTGGTGGGTGATTCGCTTCGATTTGCACGTGGGATCGGGTCATTCAGCCTAAACTCGTTGCGTGTGTCGCTTATGATTGAGACTTGTCGGGCGAACATCCACAAGTGCAAGCCTTATTATCGTAATTCCAGCAGTTATTCCAGCCATCTTCAGGCTTACCTCCTAAGAGATCATGTGATCATTCTATCCCCTTGATTCCAGGGGCTCACCCAATCTTTGTTAGGCCTTACCATTATGCTCCGGTTCAAATCGAAATTGAAAGACGTGTCAATGACGTGCTCAAACAAGGAATCATCCAGCCCAAGCAACAATGCCTTTGCATCTCCCCGCCTTGCCGGTGAAGAAAAAGGATAATTTATGGCGCTTTTGTGTGGATTACGTGCAATTGAACGCCATAATGGGGTCAAAGGAAGTACCAGTCCCCATCATCAAAGAGTTGCTGAATGAATTGTCAGGTGTAGCATTCTTTACCACACTTGACCTGCAAGCTGGCTTCCACCAGATACGTATGAAGGAAGGTGAAGAGTACAAAACTGCATTTCAGACGCACTTCAGCCAGTTTGAGGTCAGGGTGGTTTCCTTTGGTTTGACAGGGGCTCCTGGTACATTCCAGGGAGCCATGAATACAACTCTAGCCCCCCTCGCGTAGATTTGCATTGGTCTTCTTTGATGATATACACATCTACAGCAAGAATTTTGAAGAACATCTGCTGCACATCAAGGAAGTATTCGAGCTTCTAGCCCATGATCACTGGACATTGAAGCTCTCTAAATGTTGTTTCGCTCAGACACATATATCATATTTGGGGCACACCATCAGTGCAAATGGAGTTGGTACGACCGACAAGCTCCAAGCCATTGCAAAGATGGCCTACACCATCCTCGGTCCAAGGAACCGCGCCATTTTCGGGGTTAGCCGGGCTATTACCGCCACTTCATGCATCACTTTGGCATCATTGCCAAACCATTGAACAACCTACTGAAGAAACACTCTCTATTTCTCTAGACTCCGGACCATGATGAGGCTTTCACTACTCAAGACAGCTATCCGTTTGCCTCCGGTCTTTCGCACTACCCAATTTCGCCCGACCGTTTTCCATTGAAACAGATGCCTCGGACTTGGGAGTAGGGGCGGTGCTTATGCAAGATGGTCACCCCCTAGCCTTTCTCGTAAGGCCTTGGGTCCTAAAACACGAGGGTTGTCGACTTTACGAAAAAAAAAGAGTATATGGCCATTCTTCTTGTAGTTCCATAGTGGCGCAGATCTGCAGATTTCGTGAGTTTACCATCATCACCGATCAACGAAGCTTGACACTATTGGGTGACTAGTGTTTACATACACATTGGCAACAACGTGTTTTGTCCAAATTGCCGGGATTACAAGATCGCATCATCTACGTAACCGGCGCCGCTAATCGTGCGGCCGACGTTCTGTCCAAGCACCCACACCCACCTATCGCGGGCGGCAAAGATTCGCCATCAAGCGAACTAGGTTAAGGAGGTACTGCCATTCCCAACTATACATTGCACTCTGGGCTCCTAAGATACAAGAACCGAGTGTGGGTGGGTGCTGATACGGGCTTCCAGCAGCGCCTGATTCAGAGTTCCATAGCTCAGCCTGGGGTGGCCACTCTAGAGTGCTAGTCACTTACGGACGATTGAAGCAATGCTTTGCCTGGTCTAGTATGAAAACAACAGTTAAGGCGCAAGTCCCCTGGTCTTCTACAGCCCCTGCCTATGCCAGATGCTGCTTGGAAAATCATCTCCATGGATTTCGTGGACGGCCTTCCGCCATCAGGTTCCTTTAACTGCATCTTGGTGGTCATGGATTTGTTAACTAAGTATGGACATTTTGTTGCCATACTGCTGCATCAGTTGCTCAGGCCTTCTTTCATTCAGTTTATCGCCACCGATGGTTTCTGATAGGGACACGATATTCACCAGCCACTTCTGGTCTGAGCTGTTCTCTCTTGCAGATGTGAACCTATGTCGAAGCTTGGCTTATCATCCTTAATTAGACGGCCAAACTGAACGCCTGAACCAGTGCCTCGAGACCTACCTTCGCTGTTTTGTTCATGCATGCCCAGCCAAGTGGAGTCACTGGTTATCAAATGCCGAGTTTTGGTACAACACTTCATTCCACCCCCCATAAGGCGGAACTCGGAGCTGATACCAATTGTTAGCAACTACTCAGACCCAGCCCAACACTCCACCAAGGTTCGGACGTTCATGCGCTCACGGCCCACTTATAAGGCAAGAGGCCCAATTCCTGCCAAAAGGCCGGACTGATGGGAGAGGGATACTCTCCCTTATAAGGTGGTCATGGCCCCCTTCCCTTGGCAAGGTGGTACTAAACCTGAGTGGCTAGCAGACATGCCGCAAGTTGTGTGCCGCCGTGTTTGTGACCACAAGTGCGCCGCCTTCGCATGATTGCGAGCAAGACGCCATATCTCGCAAAGGCGTTGAGTTCCCCGCCATGAGCAAGTGGCCCCACCGCCGCCCTTGATTTCTCCCGCCGCCGGGTTCCTCTCGCAGGCCGCCGCGCCAGAGGAGGCCTTGGGTGGAGATTGAGCCCTAGCCGGAATGATTGCATAAGACACAAGGAGGGTAGTTTGGTCTTTTTCCTATTTTCCAAATGTTTTTCCTTTTGTTTATTTTCTCCATTCCAGTTTTCATCTAACGGACTTCCAAAACAAGGCCAAATGATACCTTCAACTCAAAAATGTGAGGCCAAATCCGCACTTTTTTTCTCGGGATTTTCGTGATTTACCGGCGTTATACATTCGTTGGTAGCGACGTTCCGCCGATGATGACGGGCGCCCAATGGTGACTTCGGGGAATCTCCGGATCCGCCGGTGCTTTCGCCTTTCTGAGGTGCTCATAGGGGTAGGGTTTGCGACGTGTATTCATAGGGGTTGAGTGTGCGTGCGTGTTGTGAGTGTCTCGTGTTGTACTATGTAATTCTCATAAAAAAAAAAGAAAAGAGGAGGGTGGGGGTGGTTACAAAATCACAATTGATGTGGGCTGGATCACCATTGTCCCTATTGGTTACCTAATAATGCGTACCTGACAATGAATTACTTCAGTCTAATAGTTATATCCAGATACAGTGGACCGGTTAACTACAGTTGATGTCACTAATACACATAAGTTATTGAGAAAGGCAGCAGCAGTGCCGTGGTTTGTGTTGCATGTAAAGTTGAAAACGAATGGGATGAATCCCGGTTCGTCCGCAACAGTATACCGTATTTTTCCGTCCGTTTTCGTTTTTGTTGGGATAAATGAAAACGGGATGAAAAACGGTAGAGCATTTTTCCGTCCACTTACGGTTTTCCGTTTTTGACCGGGATTATCCCGTTTTCATCCACTAGTACTGGATCTATTTTCCGTGGCGTTTTTTTTTTTTCATTTTGGTGGTTTTTGCAACCGCCACCGAGATAGGGTCACCGTTAATCGATCTATTAACGGTGGCGGTTTTCCGTAACCCAAAAAATCGCCACAGTAAATCCTAGGAAAAAAATAAAAAAAGAAAAAGAAAAATCCAAACCCTTACCAGGCCTAGATCTGGGCCCATTAGGATTAGGGTCTCAGGCCACCATCGGGAGGACCCCGATCCGATCCGTGGCGGGAGGATGCACCGCCGCCGCTGCCGGGAGAGGACGATGCCCCGCCGCCGCCGGAGGACGCGACCGGAGGAGGATGCGCCGCCACCGGGGAGGAGGAGCCCGCGCCCGTGAGCCAGATCTCCGCGCCGCATTGGTCGCCATTGCCGATCTCCATGCCGCCGTGGAAGCCGCGGGCCGCCGGATCTCCACGCCGCCGCCGGTGAGCTGTGGGAGCCGCCCCGCCCTTGTGCACCACGCCGCCGCCGGAGCTCCACCGCCGCCGGGACATCGGGCCGAGGCGGAAAATGCCGGAGGGGGAGAGAGGTAGTGCGGGAAGAGAGGCAGAGGGAAAGAGTGCGGCCGGATAGAGAGAGGGAGAGAGTGCGGGCTGGGTAGAGAGAGGGAGAGAAGTGGGGAGTGGATTTGAGGTGAAACCCTACTTTCTGTATATATACGTGAGCTGTGATACCGGGCCGACGTAGGCTTTTCGAGTTTAGGTTTGCTGGGCGTTTGGGCTTCATTTACCGTGGCGGTTATTAAAACCATCACGGTTAATAAAAATAACCGCCATAGTTAATAGAGGCATTAACCGTGACAGTTTCTTAAATAACCGCCACGGAAAATCATTTGGAAACGCTGTGTAAAATCAATTGTGTAGCTTGATCCCGTTTTTTCATAAATATGGGATCACTACTATCCTGTAAAATCAATTTGGCCCAAAATATAGAAATCCTAATGTGTTATATGATGTGTCCTTTTCGCTATTTGTGGGTGAAGTCGTAATGCATGTAGGGATATTTGGTGACCATTCATCAATATTTGTGTGGTCTCTTCATTTGCTATGATCTGTGAACATATTTACTATGCCGTGATTGTGATATTATGACCTTACACTCTCCTATAATATGCGACAACATGTTCCGCTTAAGTTTTCGCTACCATTCGCTTTCCGTCTATTTTCCGATCGTATTTACTCGTTTTTCGATACCGTTTATTCCGCTACCGTTTTCCGTCTAAGAATATGAAAAACTAAAACGATAGAGCGATTTTCCGTTCGTTTCCATCCGTTTTCATCTCTAGTTGCATGATTATTCATTAGTGGCCGGGCGCGCGCTCCGTTCAAGTATGAATTTAAGGGGTTGGGACTATAACATGTATGTGGAAAAGTTGCATCATGTAAGAAAACAATAAAGTGCTAAGATAAAACAGTAGCATTGTTATATTAAAATACTTGTATGTGTAGCAGCTGATAGCCTGATACGGTTGTGCCTCTCTCTATATATACAAAGTCATAGCACCTACATTATTAGGCCATTACATTTTATAGGTCTGGGAACATGGTAGAACCATGATCCTTTACAGTTGGTGCTTCAGTATATCTAAGGGTAACATGATTAGCAGTATAAGAGAACGTGACCAAAACGTCCAGAGACGAAAGAGCTGCAGCGATAAGACACCAAAACTTCCAAACAGCTAAAGTTCTCGAACAAACAGAGCAACCTTGAGAAGAGACCTGGTAAGAGTATCAATGAACAGCTTGTCTAACTCAAATCGATGAAACCACACTGTTTGACATAATCACAAAAAACATTAATACGCCTAAGATCAGGTCTACCAGGACCTGAGTTTTCATTAGTGTGCATAATATCATTCATATCCCCTATACACGAAATAGGCAAGTTGTTAATGTTTTCAACAAAACTGAGAACTTGCATCCATATGATGGTGGTGTTTCGGTGATGAGGATTGCCATAAAGACAAACTAATCCAAATTACTATTACAAATACAAAGATAAAGTTCGAGGACTGATGTACTACTTTAAGAGCATCTCCAACAGTTCCCTATTTTTTATTTGGCATTTTAGCTTGTTTGCCAACTCCTCAATCCAAATGCCAAAGGAAAAAAAACTCTTCCTCCAATAGTTTGGCATTTTTTGTTTTGCAAATTGGAGAAATGGGGCCAGGTAGGGCGCGTGGTCATTGGTTCGCGGCCCCCGATCCCGTTCTCAGCCGCGACTTCCTCCGCGCGAGAGCGCCGTCGAAGGCAGCCGCCACGCCGCACGGGTTGGACTGCCGCGGCGCATCTCCTCCTCCGTCGCCCATCAACGCCCAAGGCCGGTATTCATCTCCTCCCTCGCTAGTCTCCAAGGTCTCCTTCTCCATCCACCGCCGTCACAGTCTCCATCTCCTCTCCGGGCTGGTCTCCATCTCCTCCCCAGCTCCATCTCGTCCCCTCCATCTCGCCATCTCCTCCTCCATGGCCTTGAGTAGACCACTTCTACAACATCTATTGGACGATGATTCGTCGGATGACGGCGACCTTCTCATATTGTCCTTTGCTCAAATTGTGTACTTCCCCGCCCAAACCAAGACGCGGTGGTTACGTCTCCGGACATCTTTGTTGTTTATCGAGATAGAGAACGCGGCCATCGAAGGATGTTTCAGGATTATTTGGCGGACAATCCGACATATGGGGCACACTTGTTCCGTCGGAGGTTGTTGTTCTTTCTTGTTGGATTGGCGCAATGTATTTGTTGCATTTTTGTGTGTGTTGTTAATCGTTGTTTCTTTGGTTCAGTAAGGGATGAACAAGGGGTTGTTCCTACGCATAATGAATGCTTTGTTGAAGCACACGATCCCCTGGTTTGAGTGGAAACCAAATGCGGCCGGAGTTCTTGGATTGAGTTGTTTCCGTAAGGTGACCGCTGCATTTCGTGATGCTTGCATATGGGATGGCGGTGATGCTTCGGATGAGTCTTGTCGTATTGCTGAAAAGCACCGCACTTGATAGCCTCTGTAGGTTTGTTCATGTAGTTGTTGATATATGTGGAGATGAATACCTGAGGTACCCCAATGAGGCAGACACGACACGCTTATTGGCACTCGGTGCGAGGGAGGGGTTTCCTGGCATGTTAGGGTCCGTCGATTGTATGCACTGGGAGTGGAAGAATTGTCCATACGAGCACCAAGGGCAATACATGGGACATAAGAACAAGCCAACTATCATTTTAGGAGTCTGTAGCTTCTCACGACCTACGGATATGGCATGCATTTTTTGGAATGCCCGGGTCTCACAATGATATCAACGCCCTTGATTTGCTCTCCATTGTTTGATAACTTGGTAGAGGGCAAAGCTCCAAATGGTCACATCAATACCTCAATCATTGGACAAAGCGCAACTATAACATCAATGGTCATGATTATAATATGGGTTACTATCTAGCGGATGGCATATACCCCTCATGGGCAACTCTAGTGAAGACCATTCCTTCTCCTATGGGGTGCAAGAGGAAGTACTTTGCCAAAGCACAAGAAGCAAAGTGAGGAAGGTCGTGGAAAGAGCTTTTGGGGTTTTACGGTCTCGGTGGGCCATTATTCGAAATCCAGGCCGTCTTTGGGACAAAAAGACACTTGCATTGATCATGAAGGCTTGTATCATGATGCATAATATGATAGTCGAAGATGAAGGAGAAGTGGATCCTAATGAGCAATTCGAAAATGGTGGTCAAAATGTCGAACCTCGCCGTGGCCGGCCTACTAGAACACTCTCCGAGTATATTGAAGCGCATGAGAAAATTAGGAAGAAGGAGACACATTTCCAGTTGAAGGAAGACCTCATCGAGCATATATGGAACAATTTTCCCGATAAATACTAGCTTTAGTTTTTTTATCCTACAAATAAATTTATGAATCAGTGAACCTTGTTTTCATTAATTCCTAGAACTACTATATCATGTATTGGCTGCATTTATTGTATTTCATGTACTACAGTTTGATTGGTTCTGTAATAAACCTCGTTTTGATTTATAAATGACCGAACTTTTGGTTTACAGATTGCATTCCATTTGATGATTTTTCTTCTTAATGAGATATACGTGCCCTCACACTCGGTTCTGGTAAATCGAGGCTCGATGACGATGAAGGCGGCCACGGCGCGCAGACGAGGAGAGTCCGACGGGCGTGGGCGGTGATGCGGCGATGCCGGCGACGCCGGGCGCAGAGTTTACGAGAGTCCGGCGGGCGGTGTGCCGCGGTGCAGCGACCATGGACCCGCGAATTTTCGGGTGGGCGGCCCTGGTCGGGTGGCGCGGCCTCGGCATCGGTGCGGCGGGCGCGAGGAGCTCGCCGATGAGGTGCGCAAGAAGAGGCTCGGTGAGGGGACGCGGGACCCTAGTGGCGCGGGTGCCGTGTGACCATGGACCGGGCGAAAGCGGAAGGGCCGATGGTGGGCGAGGACATCGGATCGAGAGAGGAGGGGGCACGCAGCCCGCTCACCCCGCCGGCCCCACGCACGGACCTCGAGCGGCCGGCCCCATGCGTTCCCTTCGCCATCGTCGATCCGGATGAGCCGGCCGGATGGGAACGGAGGAGAAGAGGACTTGGCCCGGGTTGCGCGGCCGTCGGCCCCGCCTCCGCCGCGCAGGCCGGCGACATGCGCGCCGCCCCTCGCCTCCGAATTTTGGGGCCCCGTGGGTCGCCTCTCCGGGCCCGAGCCGGGCCGCGTTGCTATCTCCGCCGCCGCGCCGGTGCCACGCCGGCCGCCCCGCTCTCCGAAGTCATGTTCTTTTTGCTCGCCGGTTTTCAGCCGCCCGTGGTGGAGAAAGAGTACTACTCCCTCCGTGAGTGGATCCGAACGAGGGAGAGAGATGAGCGGAGAGAGAGAGAATAGTACTACAAGTACTCTAGACTACGTAAGCTGGCGTGCCTTGCGGGGGCTCCATGCCTACGTCCTTGATTCTGTCTTTGTTTGTAACGGCGATCTCCGTGAGATGGAGAGAGTATTTCATGAGGAGAAACCCTAGAAAGGAAAAAGAGTACAGCAAGCTCATATTTACATTGTTCATATATTATAGTTCATAGATCACATCACAGATTCACAGTTGTATTACAATAGCCAACATGTGGCGGTGACAAAGAAAAGAGAAAGGACTAAGCTAAAGTTCCGTGTTTGCCAAAGAAAAGAAGTTCATCTCATCTCGACTCACTCGGCCTCAAACTTGCAAAGTTCCAAATCCGTGTTTGCCAAAGAAAAGGAAGTTGGATTGTTTTACCCTCGACATCACAAAGTAACATGATCGAATCTTAGTTGATATAATGATACATTAAGACTAAGTTGATCGTAATCGAGGAAGTTGGATTGTTTTACCTCTATCCGCATCTCCCTCTCGTTGGTGGCATTGGTGGCGGCCGCGCCGGCCGCGGTGTCGCCGCCGGCCGATCCTCGATCCGCCGCCGCCGCCAGAGGTGCCTTCGTGAGTCGAGGAGGATCACAAAGCCAAAGGTTCTTGAATAGATCTTCTAGGTCTTTGTCCACAACAAGATATGTTGCGCCTTCCTTGCAGCTTGGTCCCAATCTTTGATGCGGTGAGCATCTCCACATTCTCGCAACAAAGCGACGCCGCCGCGTTCTTCAAGTATCCTACCGGCCAAGCTAAATGTAGATTCGAGGAGACAAGTAGAAACAGGGGACAACCATAATATCTTTAGCCATAATAGACAAAATAGGATAGGTTTGTTTGTGATCACGCCACCAAAGAAGGATGTCAAAGTTAGGGTCACCCCATGCCACGCGATTGTCACCGCCCAAGTAAGTCGAAAGCTCACTAACAAACACCACCGGATGTAGTAGCTCGCACTAGATGATTCACTTGCAAATATCCTACCCCATCCATTTACCCCGCACTGACATAGGAATCACGGGCACGGGAGTCCTTGATGTACCTAGGTTGAACCATACTTCTCTCGGTACTTGCAAAACAGCCGGTTAACTCATCTTTGACATCACCATAGCATAAAGAGTAATCGATCCAAAGTGGCCTTACCAAGCAAATCAATGGCTATCTTGAACCCTTTTATCTTACCTCTAGGATCAAGAATGGTAGCAAATGAATAAAGCATAGGAATTTTATCCCAATATTTAAGAAATTTCATTCTCATAGGCCTTGCAATAGGTTTAAAGTATTCATTAGTCTCAGCAGCTTTGCAAATGTTCAGCCATGTCAATCATTTGATGCAAAACAAGTGGAGCAAAGAGGGATAGTACACACGAGATAGAATAACAAAGGGAGTTATAAAATTGTTTCAGAACTTATGCAAGTGTTCAAGAATGTACCAATGAACATTAGTCAAGAACTCGAGCCTTAATTAGAGTTAATGAACACGAAAAAACACCTCCTTGTATGGTATCAAATGTTCAAGCATCGAAAAGTAGAATTCCATCTAACATCCATGTCCAAGCCAAATTTCCTAGGTGTCATACCTCTAGCAATACAAAAATCTTTGAATCTAGCAATCCTAGTATTAGAAGAATTCAAAAAGTTAATAGCAGTTCTCAAATCATCAAGCCACTTTGTTTTACATTCTTTTCAAACCAGATTTGACAATTAGATTTATGATATGGCAAGCACGCGTTGATGCACAAGGAAGTACTTAACCCCTCGTTGGGGTCATCTCTAGTTGGTGCGGGGATAAGAACCTAAGTAACCAAACGTAAGCAGGACCCAAGATATCATATGCTCTAGAATTAGCGTAAGCATTGTCTAGAGTCACAAAGAAAAACTTTTTCAAGCAATTCAAACTCCTCAAGCACGTAGCTATACAATCAAGAATGTTTTCACCAAGTATGGTTGCAATCAATGAGCCTAAAACCAACAACCTTTTTTTCAATCTCCCATTCTTTATTAACATAATGGCAAACAACAGAGATATAGTCCTCCTTAGCATTACGCACCGGATGTCGATGTCAAAGAAACAGATGATGCAAAGCGGGCAACACATGTTCCATAAGCATGTCACGTTGTTCACCATACAATTTAGCCATATCTCTAGTCGTGGTTCGCCTAGAAACCTCTTTAAAAAGAGGGTTATGAGCATTCTTAATGTAATCAATCCAAGCCTGTGTTGCACCTATGCCTAATGGAAGGTCAAGCCTAGCAATCAAGCGGCACAATTCAATACGAGCAACCATAGGATCATACTTCCAATTAGCTAAACCATTAGCATTCAAAGCTAGCCTAGCCTCGAACCATATCGAATGGTTCTTCAACCGCATACATTTTTTCATGTGACGCCTTAAATGACCAGTTCCATTAGCGTATAGCGTAGTACCTACTAGAACAATGTTTATAGATAGCCGCAATGCGAACGGCCGCGGCCCCTCACCATCCTTTACCTCATCGAAGTAGGTCCACACATCCGATTTGTTCTTACCAGATTGCGTTGGAGTGTCATCATCGGCGTCCTCGCCATCGACATCAACGCCGACGACGGAATGCCGAACACAAAGAAGCAAGATCCTCACGTAGGTCGCCGCCGCCCTCGACCTCCGTGTCGCCGCCCGAGCACCGGTCCGGGTCATGGACATCGCCGCCGACGCCACCCGGACGCCGATCAACCGCGCCGGAGCCCGTTGCGAGACCACGGCCACGGCCACGCCATGCACGGCCGACCTGGACCGACGGGATGTGCATCACCAGCACCGCCCCTCAACGCCCGCTTGGGAGGAGGTCGCCTCGCCATGTCCACCTGGGGGCCGGAGGAGGAGGACTCGGGCGCCAGCACACACCTCAACCCGAAAACAAAAACAGAGGAGGAAGAAATACGTAATGGGGATTAGGCTTTGAAACAGAGGAGGAAGAAAGACAGAGGGAGGAGGAAGAAAGGAGGGAGAAGAAGAAGATTACCCAGGAGACGGAGCCCTGCCGGAAATGCAGAGGTCACAGGAGGAGAAGACAGACAAAGGTGAGGTTCGACGGGGAGGGAGGAAGAAAAATGATGGAGCTTGAACCGCGACTCACATGGCGACGGAAAGAACAGGGGGAGGAGGGGGGAGGAGAAAGGAGAGAGGAGTAAGGAGTAAAGGAAAGTCACCGGCTTGCCGGGCGAGGAGGGCAGATCCGCCCAAGACCGAGCCGCCGACGGCGGAGTGAGGACACCAGATCCGACGGCGAGGACGCAGGGATCCGCCGGCGAGAGGAGGTCGGCCCCACGGCCAACACACACCATCCGGACGAGAGGACGGCGCCTCCGCCGGCGAGGCCGCCGATCCACTCCACCACCCCAGCCGCGGCGCGAGGCCGCGAGGGGGGATTAGGTTCGAGGGGCGAGGACGCTACTCCGACGGCAGGACGTTGGCCACGCGGCGAGGACGCCGCCGATCCACTCCACCGAGCCAGGCGGCGGCGGCGAGGCCGGGGGGCGAGGTGTGGGGATTAGGGTTCGAGGGGAGCAGAGAGCGAGGAGCCATGGCGCGGCGGGGGAATGGGGAGGGAGGGGTGGGGATTAGGGTTAGGGGGGCCATGAGAGATATGTGGGGCTTAGCGTCGTCGTTGACCTGTCAGCGCTGGCCAACCATCGCCGGCCGTGCCGCGGCCAGGTACGCCCATGGCCCGGCGCCCGTAGCCCCGCACAAGACGGACCGGGCCGCCCGTATCGGGTCGTTGTCGGCCACGGACCGGGTCAGCGGGTCACGGGCCAAATGGCCAAGTATAATCACACGGCAGCCGATACCGATTACAGTTCCATGCACAGTGAAAACATCAGTCACATCAATACCTCAATCATTGGACAGCGCATCGCCAGCTCAAAAGCCGACGGAGATTAGCATAATCACAGCAGTCATATCGACGATTCCACCTTAGCAAGTCACTTCACCCCCGACCAAAACAATTATGAGTGAAATGCACGGTAGTTACATGAACTTGTCTTCCGCGCCAAATAAGTCCATGGACTTAGAAACCAGCCATCTAGCCCCTCAAACTTGCAAATCCGTTCACCCCGTGTCCAGCCCGGTTTTGCATGGCTGCAAAAGGTGGTTTTCCAGCGGTTTTGCATGGCATCAGAAGCGTTGTTTACATCAGCGATGACATCGCACTCCTTTTTAATTTGCAAAATTATTATTTTTTATTCGAGCTCCAAATACAAAGAAATAATATATCAATTTTCATCGTCTCGATAAAGCTCTTTACAATGGTGTAATCTGTTTTGTTATTTGAGATAGTTTTATTTTATGTAAAATTAAATATTTCTACAAAACAAGTGAGCTCACTTGTTTTATAGAAATATTTAATTTTACAAATTCCAGGAGTGATATTTTATTCTCTCTTGCAATCGATATATATGTGGTCATGATCCAGTTCGGATATATATGCATGCATCGGGCCGGCACAAGCTTCCACAGCATGTTCATGCTCCAACATGCCCTCCAGATTTCGTGCGCTCAAAGCATCCAGCCATGCATCGTCCTCATCCCCGGTCCCCGCCGTCTATAGCGACTTAGCGGCCGGGCGACGACGCCGTGTGCACATGCGGCGCAGGTGCAGCTAGAAGATGCATGCATGCATCGGACGACGGAAGCTTAAGCGGAGAGCTAGGCGCCACGCACGATGGGTGGCCCGATCGATCGAAATATTTAATTTTACACGAAATAAAACTATCTTAAATAATAAAAACGGAGTACACCATTGTAAAGAGCTCGTTGAGACGATCAAAATTAATATATTATTTGTTATATTTGGAGCTGAATAAAAAGATATTAATTTTGCAAATTAAAAAGGAGCGCCGATGTCATCGCCGACGAAACATCGCTACAGTACCATACAAAACTGCGTGGAAAACCACCATGCAAAACCGGCTGGACACGGGGTGAACGGATTTGCAAGTTCGAAAGGTTAGATGGCTGGTTTCTAAATCCATGAACCTATTTGCCACACAGCAAGACAAATTCATGTACCGCGGTGCATTTCACTCAACAATTATTTCCGGTCGGCCACCCACAGCACCGAACACAGCAGCAATCAGATTCGGTATGCTGTCAACAAAATCTGTACAGTAGCACTGACATGACCACGTTAACACCATGCACATATCATTAGAGTAAACACAAACTCTCAGCAATACCACAAAATAAATGGTTCGAAACAAACGGTTCTGTAGTGAAACATAAATAAATGGTCCTGGAGTGAAGCACAAATAAATGGTTCTGTAGTGAAGCAACTAATAAATGGTACTGGAGTGAAGCTAAATAAATGGTTGTGAAAATAAATAACTAGAACTAATTGGCAAACGTCTTAGCAACAATCTTCTTCTGCATCCCCTCGTACCATTGCTTCTGAAGTGGGTGAGAGAGCTCATGTCCACGGACATGATATCTTTTTCCTCTTTCAAGAGCTCAGCTTCAGCTTTCTTCAATTTTGATTGAGCTATTTTTCTTCAGCTTGAGCTCTTCTTTCTTCAGCTTGAGCTTTTTTTTTTTTCTTCCGCCTGAGCTCTTCTTTCTTCCGCCTGAGCTCTTCTTTCTTCAGCTTGAGCTTGAGTATACTGTCGATGTCTCTCAAGCTCAAGTGCAGCCGCGAACTTCTCGTCCTTTGCCTTCTCTCTTTCCCTGTCAAAGCTTCTTTCTTAGTCCACATAGTGTCCACGGCATCCATGTAATTGTCGGCAGCTGCCCGCCTTTTGAGCTTCTTTTGCCGCCTTCACTCCTCTTGGCCTGTTCCGTTCGTCTGAGCCTGGGGCTGCAGTATCTCCTGTTTCTCCATTGTTGTTGGTGTCTTCGTTCGTCGGATTAGAGCCCTGGGTTGTCTTCTGTTTCTTGTTAGTAGTAGAGTTTTTTTTTGTTTCTCCTGCTCAGCCATCTCAATCATCCAAGACTTCCACTTCTCCTCATCCTTTAACTTCTCCCAACAATGCATTAGAGTGAATGCCTGTTTCTTCTCGTGAAGATCAATATACACGGTGTGTGCTGCAGTCATCTGCACATGTCATCATTAAACAATGTTTAGTAATGTGCACATGTTAGCAAATGAAAGAACGGACTACGAAAACAAACCATGTCTTGAATAGTTGCTCCACTTGCATTCCTGCGCTCAACCTTGTCGTATGCTGAGCAGAACTTGTTGACACAATACTGAATTATCAGCCACCTGTGCATAATCGCACTCTGTGTGCGCACAGCTGTGGTTGTCTTGTTCTCATCGAAGAAAAGTTTAATTCTACCCCAGAAACACACACGATTTTGGTTAGCCCCAACAATAGGATCCTTGCTAGTACTGTTCAACCAAGCCGAACATATAGTCTCATCCTCATCTTTGTCAAATTTCTTGGACCTCTTAGAGTATCCCTTCGTACTGCTAGGGGGGACTGTTTCTGGGGATGCCACCAAGTCATCATCAGCCTCGGGAAATTGAGATGGATCAACAAAATTTTCCTGAGTGCCATGAGTTGTTGGAAAGGTCAAGTTGTCCAACCCAGCTGCATCATCAATGTCTCCCATGAGGATGCCCGTGTAATATCCACCCGATTCCATTGGAATGAATCTACAAATTCGAGGAAAATTATTCATTGACACTCATGTGATGAAAAAAAAAATAAAGAAAAGCTATGACGGTCAACAGGAACTACAAATCAGAAAACAATGGTCATCTCATCTCTCCTGACCATCTGCCATCTAGACATACACCATTGGCTTACAAGAGACATCACGGAAGCAAGTAGCAAATTAGGCTAAGAAGGAATTTAAAATACGAAACACTATTGCTTGATTCAGACATCACGTGACTAGGAATAATGAAACCCTACCAACACTAGATCAACCGGCCATGAATAATTTATCATTGACAGTCATCAAACTCCTACCAACCCTACAGCCGGCCGGCCATGGAGATCAAACAACAACGCCAAAACATGAACTACAGCCAGGTCATGGAGAATAACTGTGACAGTCATGGAAGAACCACAGAGAGGAAGGAGAGGTATGTACGTACCTGATGGAACCCTATGGCAATGAAGACAAAGCACGTACAGAAGAACACTACAACCGGCATGACATGGAGATCAAAGACCCCTACAGGAATACCCTACAGCCGGCCATGGAGATCAATCTACAAACCCTAAAACCCTACAGCTGGATACCCTAGCAGATGACAACGTTGAAGATGGAGAGCCGAGGAAGAGGAAGGGGTTGTCGGGTACCTGAAACCCTAGCAGATGCCTTCGTCGCGAGCTCCTTCTTCCTCCGTTCTTCTTTGCGGCGCGGCGGTACCTGCCCTAGCTCGCGGCTGATCTTTGGCGGGTCGCGTGGCGCTGGGAGGGAACAACCAAGAACCGCGGGGAGGGAAAGAAGTACCGCGGTCGTGGAGGGGAAGAGTCCAAGCGCCGCCGGGGCGTAAACTACTTGATACACACAGAGCAAGATTTTTCTGGCAAGGAACAGGAAAAAAGAGGAAATACCATATGATAAAATTTGAAGCTCTAGCTAGACCCAAAGAGTTTGGAGGGCTAGGCTTCCTAGATGTTAGAGTTATGAATACATGTCTTTTAGCTAAATGGATTGACAAGCTTGAAAGAGGAGAAGACAGTTTATGCTGCTCAATTCTGAGAAAGAAATATTTGGGTGACAAAAGCATATTCCAGATCAAAAATAAAAGAGGATCACAATTTTGGAGGTCTCTACTAGATGTTAGAGAATGGTTCCAGAAAGGTAGAGTTCTAGAAGTAATCAGTGGACAGCAGACTAGATTTTGGCTAGATGTATGGATTGGAGATTGCACATTGAGTATTAGATTCCAGAATCTATTTCAAATCTCGCTTGATCAAGATATAGATGTACACAAGGCTTATAATGCAGGACAGTGGGATCTTCAATTTAGAAGACAGCTGAATGGTATTTGGCTGCAAGAATGGACAGAACTTTTAGAGATATTAGCTCCAATTACACTAGAAGAAGGAAGGGACAGTAATGTCTTTGGGCTTTAGAAAAGTCTAAGAGATACTCAACTAGATCTTTATATAAGCACATGACTTTCAATGGGGTTATAGATACCCAAATGAGGAATTTGTGGAAAGGTTGTTTCCCACTTAAGGTCAAAAATTTTATCTGGATGGCTACTCATGATAGCATCCAATCGGGGGTTCAACTGAAAAAGAAGAAGTGGTCAGGCTCAGAGAAATGCTTCATCTGTGACATTCATGAGACAAATGACCATATCCTATTTCAGTGCCCAATTGCTGTGTACCTATGGACATTCCTAAGGACAAGCTTAGGATGGCAGAGGGCAATGCTGAGTTGTGCTGACTTTCTTTTAGAGATCTTGGACAATTGCCATGGAGTTAGGCAGAAGATGACTCTAGTTATTTGTGCAGGCGCGCTTTGGACTCTGTGGAAGACAAGGAACGACATGGCTATCAACAAGAAGGTCTTTGGCGTCGCCCAAAGGGGATTGTACACAAGACAATCATCCTGCTGAAGTCTTGGAAGCCATTTGTTGAAGAAGAAGATGGAGCCAGTTGCAAAGGAGATGTTGCAGATGCTCACGGCGAAAGTGCAAGCTAAATCGATCCAAAGAACCCAAAGAAGTGAAAACCCGTAGTTCTTTCATAACGTTTTAAGCACTTCTGCTTGGGTTGTAATCTAAATTGTGCCTTTCGCTTTACATCCTGTTTAGAAGTTTGGGTAAGTTTTAGAGATATAAACTTTGTTACAAGGTAGAAGGTTTTAGGGCGGCACTAATGAGTGCTTCAAAAACTGCAAACTGGTTTTCCCAGTGTAAGGATCGCCGGTGTTGATAAGCTTTCAATAAAGCCGGGCAATGCCTTTGATCTAAAAAAAGTCTTCGAAAGCACGCGCAAAAAAATGCGCCGATCGTCCAAGAATTTGCCAACTCCCTCAAAATGCCAAACATGAATGGGGAACTGTTGGAGGATGTTTTTGACCACTTTGGCAAAATATGCAAACGTCAAACCCAAATAGGGAACTGTTGGAGATGTTCTAAGACTGATATCATCCTTCCAGAAGAGGCAAAGGCCTTCTAATTGTCCTACGTGGCGGCCGTGGTTGAGCTTGAGAAAACGAGCAACAAATCAATACTTTTCTTATGATGACGTGTATTACTTAATTAAATTAAATTAAATAATTCTTTGTTTGAACTTATATGTATAGGCTGGCTGTAACGAGGTATGTATAGGCTGGCTGTAACGAGGTGTGCATGCAATGAATGAAGATGGTGAGCTTGTGGAAAACTGATGTGTCGTGATGTTGTGTGCTCTCTGTTGTTGGTTTGTGAACACATGCACATGCTGTTGGTGAATCGCTAAATAAACATGTTGTACGACTGTACGAGTGCCGACGGACTGCTGCAATTTGTGTATGTGATGTATGGGATATTTGATACTAGCAGGTAACCCCGCGCAAAGCGCGGGCAGCAAGATGGCAATGTACACGATATGCAACGAACTTAGGTGGAATAGGAAACACAATATGTAATAGGAAATTATGTTTCAAACATAATATTCAGTTTGTCTTGTACATATATTACAAATAAACATTGGAAACTGAGGCATGCTTTGGGTTCTTATTTAAAGGTTGGCACCTGCGTATCCATAAGAAGGGCATGATAGAAGAGGAGGCTACCTCAAAAATCTCATTTAAAGGTCGGCACATGCATTAGAACGACTGGATGCCCTTGAGCTCTTGTTATCTCCATAAATATTTTCAGAAGATAAACCATAGTCAGTGGAAGTAAAGAACCACTTGAGTAACAATGACTGAAGATCATGCTGCATTAATCAATGAAATTAACTAATAAATTAGACCTTAAAACATGTAGCTGAAGTGAGACCATATCAAGTTCAGGAGTCACTAAGTACATTATCATCTTAGGTAAGGTCGTTATGGATATGCAGTAACCAAAACCATGAAGGAGCTGGCTCTGCATAGTAGTGATGTTTTGGTCTGCGGAAGGTTAATGTAACAACGTGATTATATAAAAACATAATATGGGACACATTCTAATAATAAGCACCGTGTACATATTAAGATAGGAGACTGTAAAATAGAGAGCAAATGCGTGTGTAACGGTTGGCCCATTATCTGATATTTTTAATGCTATAACCTAATCCATGGAATAAACTGCTTCCCTTTTAACCAATCGATCCATGTACCTAATCAGTAGAGCAGCAGTACCAAATCAGTCGTCGGACAGAGGTGAGGGGTTTTGCTACCCTGCGCAGAGATGGAGTACATTTGGCCTGCTTGGCAACAACAGGATGCACCGGTGGTAACGATGGGCATGGTTCGGTTATTTGGAGCGGTTCATCAAACCGATCCCTAAAACCAGTTAAAACCTATCCAAATGGGCCCCATTCTAAGCCCAAATAGAAGATGGGGATCGAAGGATCTGAAGCCACAGAACCGACCGACCCATTGGTTCGACCCACCTCCGCACAGGCTTGTAGACGACGACGCTGTCACCACCGCGAGCGCCAGCGACGCCTGCAGCTTCGGGGCCATGTACCCCTCCCCGTCGACGACGACGCTGCAGGCTGGTGCTCCGGTGCTCGCGCGCTACGACGGCACGACTCCAGCGCCACTGCCGCCGCAGCAATTTTCTTCGCTCGCCGAGTTCTCCTGTGCCAGCACCGGCAGCCCCCAGGTTGCCCCTCGACGACATGTTCCCGCCGGAGCTCCTCGGGGACAGCGAGTTCCCGCCCAGCGTCTACAGATGGAGTCGCTTCACGACGAAGCCGCACATGGACCAGTGCGCCTCACTCGCACACTCAAGGAGCGGAGGACGCAGGACTCGCGGGTGACGGAGGACTCGGCCATGGCGATGATCGAGCGGGAGAAGGCTAGTGGAGAAGCTGGGCCGGACTTGTTGCATTGCTGCGATGGGTCAAACCACACGATCCAATGGAGCTCCTTATCCAATCGACTCCAGGAAAAGGATTGAGCGGTGCCCCTTCCGTCCTTGAATGGGTCGGTGGATAGTTCCAGGTTCGCTCCATGGAGCAACCACCCCCATCGTGAACCGGTGGCAGAGAGCAGGCCTTGCAGACGCGGCTGTGGGGAAGGTGGGTGGCAGTGGTGATTCGCAGCGCGGACCTGAGCTGAGGATGTGGAGCGACGACTGTTGGTGTGGCCCCGAAGCGGCTACCCAGGTAGGACGAATCACTCAACTAAACTGAAGTGGACACGCAAAGGTGTGTACTAAACTGGAACACTTTTCTATTAATTCTCCGTCTGTCTCTTTACAATGACCCTCGGGGTCTATTTATAGTCCGTAGACTCTTACAATCCCTATTTTACCCTTCTACCCGACTCGGGCGCGCTCCCTTGGAGGCCATAAGGGTAGAATGGTACTTTCTAGCCCCGCGATCCCACCTACCCTCCGTAGGACTTTCGGCATCGGATCACGAAAAGTACCGCAAAACATACCACGGGACATTCAACGAGGAACTCTTCCCGATAGACGAGCGAAATCGATTGCCGCCCTAGCCGCCGTAAAAGCCGGGGATCCACGCGGGATCCGTAGCGCCAAGGGCGAGAGCACAAGCCTTCGTCATCATCGGTGAATCGCGATGCCCTCGTCCCATGCTTGATCTTCTCGTGTTGCCTCTTGGGGCGAAAGCTTCGAGCATTCGGCTTCCCATGCCGAATGCTACAACTTTTGTCTACCCGCCGGTGCTTCCCTCGGCGGCAGTGGCGCGACCGCCCGTCATGACCGAATGTCCAAGCCTTCGTCCATGATTCGCGAAACCCCGGGCCGCCGGGCCCTGTACCTGGATCCACGGTGAGCTCCGGGACCGAATCCAGAGAACTTTTCGGCCCGGGGCCGAATCCCGCTCTTCAGGCCATTTCCTGCCCGGTTTCTTTGTTCCTTCCTAGGCGGACGGTAGGGGGTGGGTGTTTTTCCCTCCCCAACAGTAGCCCCTCGAGGCCGAGGGCGAGGGCTTCCGTCTTGCCCTTGGGCGCGATTGGTCGGTCCGTTAAGAAACCCCTCGTCACGAATGCATCCGAATCATTATTTATTAATATTATTATTTTTTAAACGCTGCCATGTTGTTTTAATCTTAACTTTCCGATTATTTTAAATTAAACGAAGGGGTACGCTGAATGGCATTTGTCTCGGGTTGCGCGCTCCGGCGGCGTAAGAGACGGCTTTTCGGTTCCCGCGCGCCGTTTCATCCTATATAAGGGGTCACAACAGCGGCGGCGCCGTCCCCCCCGGCTCATTCTTCCTCCCGAGAATCTTGCCTCCTAGCTCTCAAGCTTCCGGCTTTCGGATCCTCTTTAGTTTCGGTGCACGGAGGGATTGGCGTCGTCTTTTCGTCCTCGAGAGGTTAGAGTTGTTTCTTGCCTTCGTTTTTTCTTTTGATTGTGTCGGGCGCTTGTTTTTTATTTTCGGCCTTTGCGGTTTCTTTCTGTACTTTTAGGTTTCGTTGATCGGGTAGATATGTCGGATCCAAATGTTTCGGGGTCCAGCTCTTCATCGAAGGGTTCGGGATCAACTAGCGGCTCGTCAGTTCGGATTCGGCTACCGGTGGTGCCGTTGAACAACGCCCACTCCCGGCGTTGACCCCCATTTATATTCTAGCTCCAACGATGAATCGACCGAATCTAATGGTTTTCGTCGCGCCAAATGTCGCCGATGATCTAGATGAGATTGTGGATATCGAAGGGTCTCCCGTTGGGGGGATCTTACGTACGTGGTGATGATGAGGTTTCGTTTGGTGCGGTTGAGGGGTCGGAAGATGGCGGCTTTTCCATTGCCGAAAGGGTCCGGGAGCATCCGGGACCTTCGGCTGCGTCGCGAGGTATACCGGGCCGGAAGATCCCAAGTCACGAGAGGATGTCCTGGATGATTACGTGCGCAAGGGGTTCATGGACCGCCGGACTCGGTTGCTGTGCCGTGCTCCTTCTGGGGAAAGATATCCGGAGCCTAAAACCGGTGAAGCACTTGTTTTCAAGGATTATTTCAAGGCTGGGTTTCGCTACCTTGTGAGGACGCTTTTATTGGTGGCGTTCTCGACGCTTTGGATTGCAGCTGCATCATCTTACTCCGAATGCTTTCACTCGGTTGGGGGCATTCGTGTGGGCTATGAAAATGATGGGAGCCCCCCTGTGTGTGGATACATTCGTCCAATTCTACGCTTGTCACAAGAAGCCTAAGAAGATTAGGGATGAAAGGACGAATGAACATTGCATCGTGCAGTTTGGTGCTTACACCTTTATTCCGAAAGGCAACATTCGACTGACCCCGCCGTTCGCAATAAATGGTCGAAATGGACTGAGTTTTGGTTTTACGCTCATGTGAGCGCCATCGACGAAAAGCCATGCTACGAGTAGCGGTTTACCGGTGAATAGTTTATTGTCCGGCGAATGGTTCCTATGCGAGGAGGTGCCATCGCGCAGTTTTTTGAGAACGTTGAAGGGGATCCGAGGCAACCTTGGCCTTTCTTGCCACCCTTGCACGTCAAACCACTTTCGCGACTTGACGGAAGAATGGATTGCTATGGAAGTCCGGCCTTTGAGTGCTAGGGTGCAATTCGCCATCGACCCTCCGGACTTCAGTTATGATGGCACGAAGGTTTAGGCTCGGCGGCCATTGCGGTTTCATTCGAGAAGTCTTTTTTTGGATTTCGTCATCGATGAGACAGATGCTATCCTCGGCGCTATTTCGACCGCGAATATGCCTTTGGCGCTGGAGATTGTTGGGGATAACGTTCGAGTGAATCGTGCTTTCAACGCGATGGGAATCACTTATTCACATCGGCCGTCCCCGTGAGGCGAAGGCGAAAGGGTCGAACGAAAAGGCCGCCTATCGTGGGAAGTCAATTGTGCAGGATTCGGCTCCCCTTGAGGTAGCGAAAAGACAAAAGGGCTGTCAAGATATAAAGCCGAAAGAGACCAAGGATGTTGAGGTAGGTCGTCTCTTGGCTAAAGTTCCGGTCGTCGTAGCCGAAAGGTTACATTCGGCCGGACTCGCGGCGTTTGGCGTTGTTACTTCTAGCTTGGTACTTCGTCCTATCTTCTTTTCGGGAATCCTTGTGCTTTCTACGGTTCTCATTCTCGTATCTTTGTTTTTCGCATGTTACTCTATTTTGTTTTTGGTTAAAGTTGGTTGTATTGTTTTCGTTCTTACACGAGATAATCTCCGGTGATTCGGGAGGATATGGCTGGGGAAGCCCGTGAAGGATCCCCGCGAGACCACTGAAGGAGGCCAATGATTCGGCTTCTCAGGGCCCTTCGTTTGGCAAGGTCAAGCGGTCACGGGAGCCTTCGGCTGCTGCTGCTACGAATGCCGCTGCAGCCCTCCCTCTTTAGAAAAAACAAAAATCGAACAAGGAACCCCGGCCGACTACCGTCCCGCTCGACCTCGACTCCCAAAGCTGCCCCTGGTAAGTCTCGGTTCTATCGGGAATTCATCAAGACTTCCGGAGTTTTTAAGGAATGCCTATTCGGCCACGGCTTCCTTTCGCTTGGAAGCGACTCAGCCGATTTCGGGGAAACCGCTGTGTACTCGAGGTTTAGTTCGCCTGAAGAGATGAGCCTCCGGAGGGAGAAGACTTACAAACTTGCTCGTTCTCTAGGAGTATATGCGGATGCCGGGGTGGTGGCGTCGTGGATCCGCGCAGCCTTGCCCCCTCTTTCCCTCTGAGAAGGGGTTAAGTTTGGCACCATTTGCTCCACCTCCTTCACGGCCCCTCAAACGAGAAGGAGTTGTTGAAGACGGAGCCGCGCAAATGGCTTTTCGATGCCCTTAATTTCTACGCCACTAGGGTATGCTTTCTTTCTTGAGCTTTCGTTTTTCGATTGGAGGTTTCTGGTCCTACTTATGGTTTTGTTTTTCCATTATCTTTTTGCGTAGATGCTTATCTCCGGGACCACGGAGAAACAGTTTCACGGGCGGGGCAGCAAGGCTCTCGAGGCCGAAGGCCAAGGCGAAAGGCTGAGCAAGGACTTGAAGACCGCCAACTCCCAAAAGGTCAAAGCCGAATCCCGAGCCGAGACGGCGGAGAAGAAGGCTGCGGACTTGGAGCAAAAGGTCCAGTACTTAGAGGAGAAATTGGATGCTGAACGGAAGCGCAACCAATCGGTTGCCCTTACCACTGAGCGTGAAGTCAAGGCTGGGGTTTCGGCCCTTCAATCCCTGCTGGCCTCTTTCGGTGACGAGGGCGTGCCACCACCGGGTCTCGGATACGGCCAAACCCTGCCTTGGCTGGTGCAGGAGCTGTGGGGGCTAAGTGCCTGAGTGGAGACCGGGAGAGGCTATGCTTCCCTCGAGACCCTGCGTGCTTTCGGCCATGCTTTGCATGAGCTGGAGTGCGAGCACATTAGGGCCGTGGAACAGAAAGAAGACCCGTCGGAGTATCTTGGCGGACACCGCTCCGGTCCTTGATGTCGCGGGGAAATTCTATGATGGCTTCTTGGCGCGGGCCGGTGGAAAGGACCTTGCCCCGTTCCGTGCCGCCGAATCTCGGGCTAACGTAAGCCGGTCGTGTTATTTATTCACTTGTTTCGCTTTTTGGCTTAGTTTCGTCATTTGATGACTTCATGTTACTAACGCTGAAAAATTTTATCTCGCTTGGCGAATGATCCGAGGGAGAAGCAGGAGATTTGGGCCAAGGTGAACGCCTTCCTGGCCGAGCGGGGACGGCAAGTGCTCTCGAGATGAATCCGAAGCCCCCTCCACCGGGCGGGGAACGCCTCCAGCTCCGGAGACTGAGAACGCTGATGCTGATAGGGTAGCCGATGTTTGAGATACTTTTGTTTCGGCCTGAAGGTCCTATATGTTGTAACGATACATGTTTAAACTGCTGTTAACTATTTGGCAGGTTCCCAGGCAGGGGACCTCTAGTGTTATGGATGATGTTCCGTGAAAATCGAGCGTGATGGATTCGGCGTAAGCGGGGCCTCCCCGCTTAGGTTTCGGAGAAATTTCGACCGAATGGGTGATTTTTTGCGCCACGTCGCGTCGCCGGAAGATCGCTAACAACGGGCAACAAATGCTTGATTTTGGAGCACTTTTGTTCCTTACGCTAGGCAAAGGAACTTAGTTCGTGGTATTTTTTTGTTGAGCCGAAATTGAGGTGGGCGACTAAAACCGTCATACTTCCGGCCCCTAGATATCGATATTGTACTGTTAAGGATCTTACGTTGAATTGATCATGAAAATTTGTTTCGGCTTTGGGTTATTTCGTTATCTCGCAAATTTGTTTTCCGTTAAGAAACCCCCTCCCCTTTTGCAAGGAAACGAAAGTCATGCAATGTGCCGAATGTAATTTGTCTTTTCGACGTAGATCTTTTTACAATTTGGGTACGCCTCGCTCTTATAATTCCCTAGGTGGACTGGCCTACCTCGTGGCGAATGTTGCCCTCTTGCACATTCGGCCATCTTGACTCTACTGACTTTTCTTTTCTCCTAGCTAGCCGGGTAGACGAGGCCGAGAGTAAGCATTCGAGCCCCTACCGTTTGGGATCGGGATGACGTTTTGACATTGTTACGTGGTAAGGCTTGGCCGAATGTGCCATGTTTCGTCTTTTATCTTCCGACCTTCTTATACACTCGAGCAGCTTCGGTCATGTCCTCAGCATGCCGATGGGGATAAACTCGTGCAATGGAGAATGTTGTTTGGGTTTCACGAGCATTCGGCGCTTTAGATTTCTCGATGCTCGGCGGGTTGAGCCCGATCTTTTATTTGAAACCCAGATATTGTCGGCCACCTTGAGTAATCATTGATGTGCCCTGAGTTGGTCGATGTGATTCCTACGTAACTCTTTCGGGGCTGGGCCTTGGGGTTCCCTCGTGGTAGGATTGTCTTTCGGCAAGCTCTTTCATGACAGTAGCTTGTGGGCAAGCTGCCAGAGCCGCTCTGGATTCGACCCTCTCTCCCCGATTGGCCGAATGCTGCCTACTATCTTCTGATTCCTCTCAATCCTAACGAGCCTACGCTCTTCTTGGACTATGGCCCTTTTTCATTGTTATTGGTGGCTACCTAAAGATGTTCCTCTACGACTTATGGGCTGCGTTCTGAGGGATATGCGACCCTTGGGTCCTGTTTTATAGTGGTTTTGGTTGTCCTTGTCGTATCCTGGGCCTTTATTGTCTCGATTGCCCGAGGGCGTAGCCGTGGGACGCGCGCTTTGATTCATCCTTTATTAAATGGGTGTGCACCTACTTTAGTCCTTTCTCGGACTTTAATGGTTGTTTGCTCTAGTGCATGCCTTGGCAATGCTTTTAACGGCCAAAGCTGCACTTTTTGTGGGTTTCACCGCTTATGTTCCGCTTTTTTGACTCTCCGGTCAATTTCGGATGATCCGGGCTTGTTAGCCTCTCTTGTGATTTTTGGAAGTTGTCACTTTCGTTCTTCCTCCTGACTTTCGGTCCTCCTCGACCTTAGTCTTTCGGCTTGTATGCCTTGGTTTGCTGATCTCTTCAAAGATATACCCTTTTCGGGCATGATATACGGCGAATATATCAAGTGTGACTTAGTCACTTTTTGTTTTCGGCTTTCTCTTTCATTTTGACGCCATGGTTTGGGGAAAGGAACCTTTTATAGGGAGTTCACGACCGAGTATTTCCAGTGTTGCCTCGTTAAAAAACCTCACACCCTCGGAAGGGCTTCCCCGTGGAGAAAAAAGAGCGCAACCCAATGTAGTTTCGTACTTTTACTTATTACAAACCATGATAAAAGAAAAGAAAATTACAACTCCTGTTTCAAAAAGCATTCGTCGCGCGTAGAAACCCGCGGAGATTGTCCGCTGTTCCACGTGTGAATGGTTTCGTCGCCTTCTTACGTCTTGAGCCGAAACACCCCGGGCTTTACCATGCTTGCGACGACGAAAGGCCCGTACCATTGGGATTGTAACTTGCCCCGCTTGTCCGCATGCCGAATCAAGACGAGGTCGCCTGGGTAGATGTTCTTGCGTAGTACTTTCTTGTCTCGCCCGACTTTTGCGTCTCCTTGTGGTAGTTGTCGAGGTTTTTCGCCGCCGCAACTTCGAATTCAGATGTGTCAAGATCTACAAACCTTTGTATTTCGGTTACATCGCCTATTTTTGTACGAAATGAGCCGAGTCCGATCTCTTCCGGCGTTATGGCTTCTTCCCGTAGAGTAAGCGAAATGGAGTGAATCTAGTTGCTCGGGACTTGAGATGTTGTGGCCCCAAACCGCAACGGTCATTTCGGTTGGCCACTTTCCTTTGCTTGCGTCCCATAAAGACTTAGAGACAACCGGTGAGAAGATTAGACCATTGGCTTTTTCGACAGCCCCATTGCTTTGTGGGTGATAAACTGATGCGAAAGTCACTTTGATCGAGAGCTCCTCACAAAAGTTCCGAAACTCTGTTGAGTCAAACTGCTTGCCATTGTCTACTGTTATGTAGGACGGAACCCCGAAACGACAGACTATCTGTTGCCATACAAAACTGATCAAAGTTGCTGAGGTGATTCTGGCTAGAGGTCTTGCCTCTATCCATTTTGTGAAATACTCAAGCGTCACGGCTGCGAATCTCACATTGCCCGGAGCTGTTGGTAACGGCCCCACTATGTCTACCCCCCAACGTTGAAGAGGCCAAGTAGGCACTATCGACCTGGTTGGGTTGGACGGTGCGTTTTGCTTCTTGGCAAACATCCGCGCCTTTCGCATGTCTTCACCCGTTGCTTTGCATCTTCACCGCCGATGGCCGGTAAAAACCTTGTCTCATTGCTCTATGGGCAATTTCGTGAGGCACCCTATGTGCTCCGCACATTCCTCCATGAATTTCGTCCAGGAGCTTTTGTCCTTCTTGTGTGCTGATGCACTTGAGTTTTGGTGCTACGATGCCATCTTTGTACAACTCACCTCTTATGATGGAGTAGTGCTTGGTTCGTGATTCCATTCGCTGCTGTTCATGCTTGGATTCCGGCTCAAATGTTCCTGTCAGAAATGCGAATATTGGGCTCCTCCAGTCATGACTTGCGATGGCATGAATGGCCCTTGGTACCTCTTCTTCTTCTTTGATTGCCTTGGCCGAAAGTTGTTGGAAGAATACATCTGGAGGGGTCGGAATGCCCAGCGCGGCTGCTTTCGCTAGCTCATCAGCTTCCCTGTTTTCGCTTCGTGGTATATATTTTATCGAGAACCCCGAGAAATGCCTCTCCATTGCTCTTACTGCCTGCAGATATCTGACTAGAACTGGCTCCCTGGCCGTGTACTCCTTTTCGCAATGTCCACTCACTACCTGTGAATCTGTACGAATGACGCATCTCTTAACGCCCATTGCTCTTAGCTTTCGGAGTGCGAGTAGTACTGCTTCATATTCGGCCGTATTGTTAGTGCTCGTGAACTGTAATCTAGCTGCGTATCTGATGGATGGACCCTGCTGAGTTGTGAGTATGGCTGAAATCCCGACCCCTTTGTCACACCGGGCTCCGTCGCGTAATGCAGTCCCAAATTGGTTCGTCAAAAAACCACTGGGATGCCTTCGCTGCCGGAGTCCGATCTGCTATGAAATCGCTATTGCACGAGATTTTATGGCTGATCCGTGTTCGTAATCAATTACAATTCGTTCAGCTCGGTCGCCCATTTGCCTACTACCCGCGACGGCGTTTCATTTCCCCGAATAGCGCTTCTAGTGGCCGAGATGAAATAACCCGAATCTTGTGTGCTTGGAAGTAGTGCCTCAACTTTCGGCTTGCCATTAGGACCGTGTATGCTATCTTTTCCAGCTCTGAATAGTTTAATTTCGCTGCAGAGAGGGCTTCGGACACATAGTAGATGGGGAATTGTGCGAGCTTGTTTTCGTGCTCCTTTTCTTCAACTAGAACCGCGCTTATCGCAAACCGGAGATGCTGCCGGTATAAGAATAACACCGCCTTTGGGGATGGTTTCGACATGGTTGTGAGATTGGTAAGATAATCTTTCGTGTCTTGAAAAGCCTTTTGTTGTTCAGGCCCCCATTCAAAATCGGGTGTCTTTTAACACTTTAAAGAAGGGTAAGCCTTTTCTACTGATCTTGAAATGAACTCGTCGAGGGCTGCTAGTCGCCCTGCGTGAGCCGTTGAACTTTCTTTTCGGCTATCCGGAGGCTTCATGTCTATGATTGCGGCGATCTTATCCGGATTCGCTTCTATGCCTCGGTCGACACTAAACAACCCAACATCTTGCCTTTTTGTGATGCCGAAAATGCACTTTTTCGGGTTTAGCCGAAGCCCACTTCGCCTTAGATTCGCGAAAGTTTCCTTTAAGTCACTGATGTGCGACTCTTTCGAGCTGCTGATGACTACTATATCATCGACGTATGTTACCAGATTCTTCTTCTTCTTACGCTCTCTAAACACTTCATCCGACGTCGAGAAGGTGGATCCAAAGCATTCCTCAAACCTTCGGGCATTCGCTTGAAACAATAAGTCCCCCTGGAGTGATGAAGCTTGTCTTCTCTTCGTCTTCGGGTTGGATGTATCCGATGGTATCCGGAATGATCGAGCAAACTCATTCTTTCGCGACCGAGGCTAAGTCAATTAGGGTGTCTATTCTGGGGGAGAGGATATGGGTCTTTTGGACATGCCTTGTTTAGATCAGTGAAGTCTACACACATTCGCCATTTGTTGATGTTAGGGTCGGATGTCTTCTTCTGGACCATGACCACGTTTGCTAACCAATCGGGTATTGAACCGGCCTCGATTACTCCTGCGTCACGAAAGTCTCGGACTTGGACAGCTCGCCGCAGGCGCTTCTTTCCTCGGATAGCTTTCTCAGCCCTCGCTTCTTAGGTTTCACTGTCTTCGCTATGCTTAGGTTGTGTTGAGCTAGGTTTCGGCTTACCCCTTTTAGATCCTCGGCCACCACGCGAACACATCGGGAAGTTGAGTCAAGGTATGCGGACACCGAGCCGCCTCGTCGGGTACGGAGTTCGGAGCCAATTATAATCTTCCTCTCAGGCCCTGTGGTGGATATCGGGACCCTTTTTGTGGATTCGGCCGACTCCACTTTCGGCTCTCGACCTTTTTCAGCTTTTCGGTTCTCGATTCTTCTTTCTCATCGTCTTCTCTTTTCGGCCTCTCGTTACCTCGTTGATCATCTTGTATCCGGGTATTGGTTTTGCATCTATTTTTCGAATTTGCTTCTCGATCTCCCCATACGGTCACAATGCCGAAAGGGGAGGGTATCTTCATGCATAAGAAGCTTTGCTTGATTCTTGCATCGAACTTGCTTATGACTCCTCTGCGCCGAATATCGCCAGTAGGGATAGTCTATGTTGACTATATCGAATGTTATGATTTCGTTCGACATAAGCCAACCTCACCGAAAGTTACCGCGATGTCCTTCTTCCGATGGCATCTATCCTTTTCCTCCAAAACCGAATAAAGCATTACCCGCCGGGTTGCAACGCCCTTCGTTCCATATCCATGCTCGAAGGCCTTGATGAACAAAAGATATATCTGCCGAGCTTCCATTATCTACCAGGATGTTGTGAAGTGTGAACTTATCCACGTTTGTAGTTGCCACGAATGCGTCTGTATGCGGGTAGTCCCTTAGCCGGAAGTCACTTTCGTCGAATGTGATTGGGACCATTGACCATGCTGGCCTGTTCAACGGTAGTCTCGGTGTTACTGTGTGTACTCTTCTCACATAGTCCCTTCTAGCTCTTTTGTTTTCGTGTTCAAGGTTGGATCCGCCGGTGATTGCGTAGATGTGTCCCCGGAGACGAAGTACCGAATTCACAATCTCGTTTTCCCGACTTTCGGGCTTCATATGCGCTGCTCGTTGTGGTTGTTCCAGGTTTGCCGGGAGAAGATGCCGCCATCGATGGAGGTAAAAAATGGGATTGCGGGATGTTACCCGGTAGTTCCAGAGTACCGATGATGGTGAGCCGGAAGCATGGAGGCCCGCTGTACTAATGGAGGCGGAGGTGGCAATCGAGTATTCGATAGCCGAAATATGCATTCGGTCGTACGCTCTTCTTGTTTCTCTCATGTTGAACACGTGCTTTGGAGCTTGGGTACCTTGTGAACTTTTTTCCTTTGATTTACGCTCCTTGGCCATCTCGCCCATACTTACGCGTCTCTACCGAAATGACCCATGTTCTCGCGCCCCGCACGAAACAAGAGACGGTACTCTTGGTCCGTCCCGCCCTCTTCGCCCGTCCTCCCCCCTTCGGCCACCCTCGGTTGGACTGATTTGCTTTGGAGTTTGAGGCGTCACCGCACTCGGGCTCTCGACCGGGTTCGGCCCGTTTGAGCCGAATCATCTTGCACATTGTTGACCGGCCGGGGAGTCTTGCCACCCCTTTGGCTATTGTTTGCGTCTGAATGCGGCGATTGTTGCTTTTCGTCCTTTCTTGCTGCCTTTCTTCTTTTCAGACCTTCTTCGGACTTTGCAAACTTTTTGATCTGATCGTATAACTCGGTCAAGGTTTTAGGTTCCTCCCTGTCTAGGAGCGCAAACAAGATCGACCAATGGCCATGCCCTCGATTGCGGCGGCTATCACTACTTCATCCGAGACATTCGGCGTTTGAGCACGTTCGCACTATCTTTTTCGAGATACTTCGTGTCAATGACCGTCCATCCTCTTGCTTGAGCTTTAGGAAATCCCTAGTTTCCTTTTTCAAGGCCCGAAACCTTCAAAGGTGATGATCAATCGCTCCCTCACCGCTTCCAATTTCTTATTGAAAGCGGACGAAGGGCAATGTACCATTCATGCGCGATGTCTTCTACGCCATGATAAGAGATTTTGCCAGAGTAACCGAATCCCTCCCCCGAATGTACCGCGGCTTCATAGCTTGCGATGAACTTCCTTGATCCGATTTCCCATTGAATGATGGCAGTCTGGGTTTGTACCCTATCGGCCATGGGCTCAGCTGTAATACCGGCGCGAGTGGTGAGACCGGATCGACTTCTCCATCCGCGACGAAACTGGTTCTTGCCCCTCCATGGGATGGTGCTGTGTTCTTCTCCATCTGAGCTATTTCACGGAGCCAATTCTCTTTCTCAATTTCGGCGAGCTTCAACTGCTCCCGAGCCGAATCCTCTCTTCGCTTGGCTGCCTCTCCTTTCAACATTGCCTCCTTCTGGGCTCTCAATTCTCTCGAGTTCAGCCTGCCTGAGGCTCAATTCTTGGATTAACTTGGCACGCTCCTCCTGGCTGTTGCCGGGTGCCTCATGCTCACCTGGGCGATCTTCATCTGAATCTTCTCCATCTTCCGGAACCTCGGCGCCTCCCGCTCCAGGAAGGGCCTTGACCGATTATTATTGCCCAAGGGCCTGGTTGCATCTTCGTTTCACCCCCCCCGGGCCTGTTGGAGTGACCCGGCCTCGACCGGAGGAGGATCGACGGGGATCCGGCGGAGGAGATCCGGCCGGTGCGCCGGCGCTGCCTTGGGTCTTCCTCGCCCCGGAGCCATGGGTTGCCCGCACAACCGCGGTGGGCGCCAATGTTGGTGTGGCCCCGAAGCGAGGCTACCCGGGTAGGACGAATCACTCAACTAAATGAAGTGGACACGCAAAGGTGTGTACTAAACTGGAACACTCTTCTATTAATTCTCCGTCTGTCTCTTTACAATGACCCCGGGGTCTATTTATAGTCCGTGAGACTCTTACAATCCCTATTTTACCCTTCTACCGACTCCGGCCGCCGCGCCTCCCTTGGCGCCATAAGGGTAGAATGGTACTTTCTAGCCCCGCGATCCCACCTACCCTCTCGTGGGACTTTTCGGCATCGGATCATGAGTACCCGCAAAACATACCACGGACATTCGACGAGGAACTCTTCCCGATAGACGAACGAAATCGATTGCTTTCGCCGCTAGCCGAAAGCCGGGATCCACGCGCCAAGGGCGAGCACGAGCCTTCGTCATCATCGCCTGAATGCCGATGCCCTCGTCCCATGCTCGATCTTCTCGTGTTGCCTCTTGGGGACGAAAGCTCGAGCATTCGGCTTCCCATGCCGAATGCCACAGCCTTTGTCTACCACGGTGCTTCCTCGGCGGGCGTGGTGCGCCGGGCCATGACCGAATGTCCAAGCCTTCGTCCATGATTCGCGAAACCCCGGGCCTTCGGGCCCCTCGCACCCTAGATCCACGGTGAGCTCCCGGACCGAATCGAGAACTTTCGGCCCCCAGGGGCCGAATCCCGCTCTTCGTGCCATTTCCCGCCCCGGGTTTCTTTGCTCCTTCCGGGCCGGCGCAGGGGGGTGGGCAGGTTTCGCCTCCCCCAACAACGACGACGCTGCGGAGACGGACGGAGTCGATGGCGCAGGGGATGACGACGGCGGCGTCGGGTCCGCAGAGTTGGGGCGGGCGTGTGGCGTGCCGGCGCCGATGCGGGGTTCTGGCCAACGCTGATGTCACTAGTAACGAAATGATTTTGCGTGACATCGAAAATTTTTTTCCGTGGCGGCACTCTTTTGCCCGCCACGGCTAATATCCTCGCCACGCCCGATTTATTTTCCGTGATGGACACTTTTTACCCGCAACGGAAAATGATTTTCCGGGCGGGCACGCTAAAAATGCCCGTCACGGTTAATAGATATTTTCCGTGGCGGGCGCGTAAGCGATGCCCGCCACGCAAAATCGATTTTACGTGGCGGGCATTTTATTGGGCCCGTCACGAAAAATAGTGGCCCAGCAAAGGAAGCCCATTTCAGTTATCTTACCGGCTTATATAAATTAGCAAGTTAGGGTTAGAGAGACCTCACTCCCCCGCCTCCCTCCCTCACACGGGGCGCCTCCCTCTCCGGACCCGCATGTGCGCCCGCATCGTCCGCCTCCCTCCCTCTCTCCCAACCCCTCGCATGCGCCCCCGCATGGTTGGCCTCCCGCATGCGCGCCTCGCAAGCTCGCTGCCACCCCGCATGCAGCGCGGCAGCGCCTCCCTCGCATGTGAGCCCCGCACGGTCGGCCTCCCTCCTCCTCTTCCGGGTGGCACGAGGCGGCCTCGCAGCTAGTGCGCTAGCACGGCCTTCCTCGCGCCGTTCCACAGCGAGGCGCCAAAGCAACACCGACAGCGGCGCATGCTCCAGCGGCGGATCCGCGGCGGATCGACATCCAGCGCCCACCGGGCGGCGGATCCGCGGGCGGATCGACATCAGCGGCCACCACGGCGGATCCGTGGGTCGATCGACATCGGTGCTGCCTAGATGGGCTCGATGGGCCCATGGATGGCTTGGCGGGCCTGTCTAGGGTTTTTGGGTTTTTTTATTTTTTTCGAAATATTGTCCGCGGGCGGGCGCCCTAATGTGCTCGCCACGGATAATCGATTTACCGCGGGCGGCATCAAGGTTCGCCACGCAAATTCTCGCGATTTATCCGTGACCTTTGGTTGGTGACGCAGACTTGCCCACCACCTAAAATGGTTTTTGCCCGTCACACAAAAATAAATTGGGTACTAGTGTGTGTTGACCAGTGGTTTTTTTACCGACCGGTTGAACCAAACCGCCGGGTCCGGTTTGATTTCCGGACGGCACGGTGAAACCGCCGGGTTACGGGTCGGTTTGGTTTTTGAATTCAAATGAATTCAAATTTTCCAGCTTCATCGGTAAAAACCGGTTTACCGAGCGGTATTTAATTTATACCGCCCTGGTTTGAGCGGTATAAATTAAAATCGCCCCGTTACGGGAAACCGCCGGCCCGTGCGCTTTTTTTTTTTTTTTCAAACTTCAATTCAAATTTTTTTATACCAAACGAACTCAAATTTGAAAAATGTTGCACCGTTGGCTTCTATAAATCGCAAACTATTTTACAGTATTTTTTTCCACGATTTTTTTTCAATTTTTAGATTTTGAATTTCAAATCTTTTTTACCGCCGGTCCGGATACCGGGCCGGACCGGTAAGTTCTGAGAACCGCTGTTTCCCGCGGGAAACCGACCGGTATAAAAACCCTGGTGTTGACGCTGGGCGTAGGAAAGTGGCGCCCTGCGTGCCGCGTCCCTCGGCCGACGGCTGCTCCTCGACGGGAACCGCCCGCGCCAGTGTGGTGGGGTGCGGCAACGACGCATGGCTGGAGGGGGAAGCGGGGGCGGGTCAAACGGCGCCGCCGTGCCCGTGGGAGCTGAGAAGGACGGATGAGCGGAGATGTTTCTGGGGCAGGTGTGGACGGTTGAGATTGTTGTGGGCGGCATCGAACGGTAGGGACCTGACACTCTTCCCACAACAGTGATCTGAGTCATAGACGGAGATGCTGGATTTCTACTTAAAAATTATAGGTATGTATAGATTTGGTATTGCACTTTAGTCACTGTATCTGAGCAATCATGTGTGACGGACATGTTCCAGCTTAAGTTCCCACTTACCATTCGTTTCCATCTAGTTTCTTATCGTATTTACTGGCTTTCATATCCCCATTTATCCTACTATTTTTTTCGGCTGTTTGGCTCCTGCTCCCTGTTTCCATCTAATAAAAATATAAAAGCGAAAAATAATAGAGTGATTTTTTTTTGTCCTTTTCAATTTTACACGGGAGGGAGAAATGTTAGGCTGAGCTCGAGCCTGAGAATGCGAGAACCGCCCGCTCGGCACCCACCCTGCTGCCAGCGTTCCGGAGCCCCACCCAAATGCAGAAGCTGGAATGAGACTGCAATGTGTGCACGCGAGCTTGACGCCTAGACAGATCACTTGGCTTTCAACTCTAGTGTCATAAAGAATACTATCATCGGTGACAAACACATCTGTTGTGCGAGAGAGACTCCTTCGTGAGTATGAGGGCGTATGTCGTTTTCCTTTCTTTTCTTCCTCCTCTGACTTCTTCCAGCCATCCCGCCGCTAGCCCCCCCTGCCTTCCTCTCCGATGAGCTCTCTGGCGACGAGGGCAGGTGGGTCGGTCTCGTCTCTTCTATTAGTTATCTTATCGTGTGTTTGGTTGGCGGAAGGAGTCCAACCCAGACGGGTCTGACCCATTTTTGGAGTATATAGATGGTGGTAGCAGGTGACGGAGCGAACCCGAGAGGGGAATATTTGGTGGAGATACAGGTTCACTGTTCCACGAAATCTGGCGAACGAGTCCGCTCCGCTCCGTGTTGTCGCCCGTCTCCCTCTCGTCTCTCTCTCTCTCTCTCTCTCTTTCTCTCTCTCTCTCTCTCTCTCTCTCTCTCTCTCTCCTCTCCAGCCAAGGGACGAGGAGGACGCTGGTGGAGGCCATGACGGAAGAGGGTGCCGGCGCTGGAGGCCATGGAGGCTATGCAGAAGGCCACGACGGAGGAGGCCGTGTAGAAGGACATCGAGTGCGCCATGGCGGCGGCGGCGCGCGGATCCGACGGCCAATGGGTCCGCAGGCCGAGCTCGTCATGGCGGCGTCGGCTAATGGGGGCGGTGGGAGTCCGGGCGGGTGGTGGCAGAGGAGGGTGGGGCCAACGGATCCCGGCGGGCCGAGCTTGTCATGGCGGCGCCGGGCTGGTGGGAGGGAGGCGGAGGCTGGTGGGAGGGTGGTAGCGGAGGGCGGGGCCAGCCGGGCGAGGTGGGTGCCGACGGGCTCGGGCGTGTGAGTGAAAGGTCCCTTGTGGTTTTTGGTAATTGAGTGTCAACATTAGGTGAACTAATATGTGTGATTGAGATAATACATAGGAGATTAGTTCACATGAGATGATGCAATGAAGAAACTTATTGCATATGAGACATGACATGGAGTCATGTGACCAAGGTGGTGAAGATCAAGACAAGGCTTGGCTTGATGGACCGGTTGCAAGTGTGAAGGGCAAGTCGAGGGACTTGGCGCCGATGGACCGACGCAACGGTGAAGAGCAAGTGAGGTCAAGATCGATGGACCAAGAAGGTCATGTGATGATATGAAGTGGATCATATCATTCTTGATTGTGTTGGTGCATGTGTTGTATCGGCACTTGGAGATGAAGCGGAATGGAAATGCGCAAGGCAAAGGTATAACCTATAGGGCATTTCATTTCGCTAGTCATGTGGAGCTTAGAGAAGTTTATGACCGGGTTTAGGATAGATGGCCGTACTATCAAGAGGGCAAACTTGTTTGTATATCGGCCATCTAGTGCCACTTGTGCGATCTAACTTTGCGATGTGTTAGGATCGAGTGGCGTGGTAAGAGCTAACCCGTCCTTTGAAATGATTGTGAAAATGCTAACACACATGCACATGGCGATGTACACTTGGTTGAGTTGGCACATTCGCAAGCTCGGCGGGATTCGGGCGCTTTTGAGAAAATGAAAGGCTTATTTTCTATTGCGCCGATGCATCATGGTGGTGAAAAACATGCTATTCCTCGTGCTCAAGTTGGTATACTTGTCGGGTAGCATGTCGGGCAAAAGGCGACGGAGAAACGACAGAGTTTCGCGAGAAGGGGCGACCGGACGCTGCCGACCGGACGCTGGACCGACGCTGGACCTTTGACCGACGGCCCGGCCGAAAGTGAGTCCGGCCGACCAATGAGAGCATGTTTTTGGACTCAACTCATGGCTTTGACCGGACGCATGGTTTGGAGAGTCCTGGTCATCACCGAAGCATGGACCGGGACGCCGCTATTGGGTGTCACGTGGGGCCGTAAGCTCGCCGCTTCGACCGGACGCCGCTGGGGGAGCGACCGACGCTGGACCGCACGAACCGGTGAGTCCGGCCTAAGCGCCCAATCAACATGCGTAAATCGTGGGTTTGAAGCACCAATGGCTCTATTTTTGATGGAGCCTATATATACTTGTGGTGGCCGGCCATGGCTGGTTGTCGAAAGCACACTTGAGCCTTGGTGGCTTGTGTTGTGGTGCTAGAGAGCCCTCTTACTCACTTGTGATTGATAGTGTTCATCCAAATCAAAGTGAGGAGTGATTCTAGTGCATTCGCATTGAGAGATCGCATTCGTGGCACTAGGTGATCGTGGTTGCAAGCCGGTGTGCTTGTTGTTTTCTTGGAGGTTGCCACCTCCTAGACGGCTTGGTGGCAAGAGACTTCGTGAAGCATGCAAAGAAGATTGTGCGGTGCTCCTGGAGAAGAGATTGTGAGAGGTTCGTGCTCACCCTCGGGGATCGTGAAGAGCAACTCTAGAGGAGCGTGTCATTGAGCTACCACACCTGTGTGTGGGTTCACACGGTGCCCCTCCGAGGATTGGCTCGAAAGTACTCACACCGTGTGAGGGATTCGATCAAGCTCCCACGTGGGATTTGGCACCGGCCATTGCTTGTGGATCATCACCGGGTGATTCGCCAAACCGTGGAACCACCGGAAGTGTTGGTCGACACAACGAGGAGTAGGGGAAGTTGGCAAGCTTCGAGACCTCGTAAAAAAATCACCGGTGTCATCTTGTGTCCACACTTCGCTATTTGGTTTGCATTCTCTTGTTCACAAGCTTTGTTCTTAGATTCATTTATATATCTTGTGCTTGTGATAGAGAAGTAGCTCTTGCAATTAGTAGCTTGTGTAGCTCTCTAATTGCCTTCTTGCTTGTGTAGCTAGAAGTAGAGTTGTTGTAACTATCTAGCTTGTGTAGCTTGTTTAGTTACTTTGCTTAGCTTGTGTAGCTAGGTATTTTTGAGCCTTTGGGTTTGGCGTGTGTTGCCTTGTCCATTGTGCATCTAGTGAGCTTAGGGGCTTTGTGCTTTTGCTTACTAGAATTGTGTAGGAGCTCACCCGTGCTTGAAGTACTAGTGCATAGGTTTGTGTGACCTTGCAATAGAAACGGTTAGGAGCTCAAGCTAGGCTTGTCACCTCACTCTTCTTGTGTAGGATCTTTTGTGAGGTGATTCGAGTCATAGTTAGAGGGGTGAAGTCTTGGCTAGACCGATAAGTTTAATTCCGCATTAGTTTCGATTAGCCGGTGCGATTAGTTTTTAAAAGGGACTATTCACCCCCCCTCTAGTCCCCCTCTCGACCCTTCAGTGAGGAGGGCCAAAGGAAGAAGATAAGGGAGAAGAAAAAGGAAAAAAGAGAAGATGACATATGACTCCATTTTTTACATATGCGGTCCACTCGAATAGTGGTCTAATAGTGTCAAACATCATGCATTCCACATTTCTTAACTCCACCAACCAAACAAAAAATTTAAAATGAATCGAACCCTAAACTCAAAAAAATAAACCAAACATAGTAGAGGTTGGAGCCATCCCCAAAACGAGGGATGGAACCAACCAAACACACGATTAGTGGAACAAAGCATCCCTGATGGATGTAGTGAGGACCCTAGTCCTCCTCACCGTCATCTTACGAAGGATGGGCATACCCACGGAGGCCATGGCGGCTGGCGGGAGCGACCTCCAATCTGACGATGTGAGTACCAAAATAATGCCCCTATGTTATCCTATGCTTCTTCCTTGTTCGATCTGTGGTTTCGAGAGCGACATGGAGCCGTTGCTACTTAGATTGGCGCGCAGAGGTGGCACATCTTGCATCAGTGTTACCACTGAAGATCTCTAGTTTGGTTTTGGCTAATTTATGACATCCTTAGGACTAATCTCTCGATAGTAAGTGTATGATTAAATTGGAGATTGGTCAAGCCAATGGTGGAGCATGGTGGTCATGGTGGATGGATTTAGGTGGCACGGAATTACGATCGATGTGATCAAAATGGGCTCAAGGTGAAGGTATACCATTAGAGCCATTTTGATTTCACACTCAAGACACCATAGAGGGTGTGAGTGGTTTAGGATCGATAGTCGGACTATAAAGAGGGGAAAACCTCGGGAACATCTATCCTCATGTGCCTCTAGGTTCAACAATCATATGCATGCATTCCTAACCTAGAGAGCTAACCAAACCTTCAAAATTGATTGTGAAAATGCTAACACATGAGCACAACGTGATGTACACATAGTGGTGTTGGCACATTTGCAAAGGCAGTGGTGTTTGCAGGGTTGAGATGGGTTTGGGGAAAATGAAACGTCTATATTCTATTGCAACAGATGCAACTTGGTGATGAAAACATGCTAACCCTCGTGCTCAAGTTGGTATGCTTGTTGGGTAGCATGTTGAAGAGAAGAAGCGCGACGAGACGATGACAATTCAACGAAGAAACAGCGCCGGACGCTGGAGGTGCGTCTGACGGCGTTGCGCCGGACGCCAGGGTTTTGGACCCCAGCGTTCGACACATGGTGGCAAGCAATTGGCCGTAGTGCGTGGTGACCTGCGCCGGACGCTGCGCCGGCGCAGTCTAGTGAACCCTACATGAGGGCGTCATGCCGGATGCTGCGCCGGATGCCGTGTCTATCACAGCGCCGGACGCCAATGACATCTTCTGATTCGAGCGCGGACAACGGCGTCAGACGCATCCGGCGGTCGCGTTTGGCGCCGTCCCGTGCACCTGTTTCTCGAGATTTTTGCACCCAACGACTCTATTTCTTGGGGGCCTTTTATATACTTGGTTGGCCAGCCATTGCTCCCTCTGTTGGACATTTTGATTGATTCAAACACACTTTGAGATGAGCCAACCCTCTCCCACTCTCTCCCATTGTTTGTGAGCACATTCTTGAGAGATTTGAGGATATTCAAGTGCATTGCTTTGAGTGTTGCATTTAGAGGCACTTGAGGGTCGTCGTTGCCGGTGGATTTCTTGTTGCTCTTGGAGATCACCACTCCTAGACCGGCTTGGTGATTGTGGAGGCGTTGGGAAGAGAAGGCGATTATTCTTGCCCACCTCCGGTTATATTGTGAGGGGTTTGTGAGCTACCCCGGCGGAGTACCGAATTTATACTCTAATACATTGCGCGTGTCATTGAGTTACCCCTCAATCGCGTGGTGTCAAGAGGGCCTAGTGAGGCAAGGCGTGTGCGCCATCTTAATCCACCATTGAGATGGTCGACACAACCGGAGACTAGCTTTAGGGTGCTCAAGTAAACTCTGGGTGAACAAATCAAGTGTCATCCTCTTGTGTTAATTGATTGTCTCCCGGTGATTGGTTCATACCCTCAACACGTCGGTATAATACCTCCTCTACCTTGCATTTACTTTAACATACATATTGTGCTTGTGTAGACTTGTTAGTTGAATAGGTCTTAGAGTTGTTAGAGTAATGTAGCTTGTTCACCTAGTTAGTGAAGTAGATACAAAGCTATTTGAGTGCTCTAGAGACTTAATTGACTAGAATTGTCAATTGGCGGCTTGCCGACAAGTAGAGTTAATGCAACCGCGTTTATCGCTTTGTTATTATCTAACAATTTGTTCTAGTGCTTTGTAGAAGTTTTATTAGGCTATTCACCCCCTCTAGCCATTTAGGACCTTACAACCACCTGCTCCAACAACCTCATCATGTTGTGCATACGGAGCTGGGACTACTGCTAGAGCGGCTGTCAATCATGGCCGCTCCTTCCGTGTGCCACTACGGTCGATGAGTTGGTCCTAGGCCACTCCTGTGCATACGATGGAGTGGAATCTGGCGTGATGAAGGACCACGATGGCTATGACTCAGCGACGGAACGAAGAGAAGCATTTGAGCTTCCTTTCTCCTCCGCGATTGGGCTAGTGTGGAGTACAGTGCGGGTACCACAGGTGCAGGCTCCATAGCCCTCCCTGGCCAAGATGTGATCCTCTTCCCCGGCGACATGGTCCGTAGCTTCCTCCGCCGCATTGCTACCTTGCGGGGAGCACCTGGAGCCGATGGGCTTCGAGATGTGGACGGGGAGAGGTCTTGTGTGGTGTGCAGAATGCCTACGTGGCCAACTATGGGCCTTTTTCTTCGAGTGGACTCTTATCTTCCACCATTCAAATTTGCTTTAAGATTCGTGTTGTAGCACTCTCTCTCCCGATGTTCACACCCTCTCTCCTAGTGTTGGACACTCTCTCTCCTGATGCACACATCTCGATGCAAATTGGATGGATGGGATAAACAATGTTGAGCATGTAGGGGAAAAAACTGGATGGATGGGATAAACAATGTTGAGCATATAGGGGAAAAACTGCTTTTGAGTGGATTAGACCGTCCTTGTGCTTCAAGTTTGGGCCCACGTCCTGTGCTTTGGGGCCCTCCAATGCAACATGTTCTTCATACAGGTGAGAGTGTTGGGCAGTATGTTCGGCCTCATAGGACCTCTATGTCTCTCGCTCTCTTTATTTATGGATGGCACAATCAATCCACTTGCGTCACGCATCATGATCCACTCCATCAGAGTGGACGTCATATTGTCCCAGCATGCTATGCTTCAAAATTGGGTCCTCCTTCTGAACTTCGGGACCCACCTATGCAATGCGTCCGGCATGCAAGAACGGAGGGTGTCTTGATGAGTGCTCGCACGACCACACGCCATCGTCACCCGGCTTCTCTATCTCCTTCGTTCTAGTTGCCGTGTTGAGCAAGCACTGCACCCTTCAGTCTCGATGTGCCTCGCTCCAACCAGACAACTACTTCCCTGACGCCGTTTGGATGGCTTTGTCCTCACATGGGTTTTCAGTTCGAGCTTCTTCTACCTCCGGCAACGACATCAACAAAATCTTTGGGTTGTCAGCATGATTCGTCCTCGATGGCTCCACCGACCCACTCTTAACCGTTACTACAAGCGGTCAGTCCATCTAGGTGCACGCGTATTTGACGTTCCTGCGAATAGCTCTCACCGGCAGAATCATCCGCCTCGGTGCCTCAGTTGATGTTGTTGTCTTCTTTTTAGGTCACAGGACCTTGATGTATCATGGTCTTCTTTGGATGACCACTATGTAAAATGGTTGTTTTAATATATAATACTAAAAGGACTCCCCGCGCATTCTTTGTGGGTATGTAAGAGAAAAATACGAATGAATTTGATTAGATGCTAAATTTATTATTGTTGACGCGAAACTAGGGTTCCACGCCAAGCACACTGGGAGGGCCTTGGGCGCCCACGAAGGTTGCAATCAACCTTAAAGCAGCGAACACCGCAACATAATCATCCACGAACGATCAAGAGATCGCTAGTGCCAATGTAGAGCTCGGTGATGACTGGAAGAACCTCTGAACGCACCTCCGGGAAGACCCGTCGGGAGGACACGCGTGAGGGGTGCCCTAGGACCAGCAAGGCCGCCTAGAGCGTCGACGAAATTCGTGGAGAACGCCGCTAAACAGCAGGGTAGAGGGGAAGTTGACCTACAAGCAAGACGATATTAAATGTGTTTGTCGATTGGATGTAGATGGGATCAAATCGGCCATGAACCTCTTTATTATATAGGGGAGGGTGGTCTTATCCTTTTAGGAAACCGTCTTTGTACTTTTCCAATCTCCAAAAACCAACTCAAACACGATTAGGAAAGAGATCGGTTCGGGATCGTACGGACACGCTGCCAGCGGGTTGACCGGACTATTGGGCGGTCTTGACCGAACGCTCCGGTCACTAGCGTCCGGTCGATTCTAGAGAGCTCAAACACGCCGAAGACGCTGGCCGGCCGGACTCTCCGACCGGACGCATAACCGGACGCGCGAACCATGACCGGATGCTCGGTCACTAGCTTCCGGTCGATTCCAGAGAGCTCTGAAATCGCATCACACGCACCTGACGACCGGACGCTTTGACCGGATACACGACCGGACGTGTGAAGAATGACCAGACGGTCCGATTGCCAGCGTCCGGTCACTTCCAGAGAAGTCTGTCTGTTCTTCCTCGAAAATATGACTAACTCGATTTTTTGCGGCGAGTGAAAGGTCCTAATGGCTAGAGGGGGTTGAATAGCCTATTAAAATTTCCCTCGAGACACTAGAGCAATCGGGTTAGTATTTAAAACGGCGGCGTAACAAAGCGGTGCTACAAGTGTAACTATGCAAGTCCCCTATGCAATCAACACTAGGTAAAGATTATGATCTCTAAACACACACTCAAGCTACCTATGTCAATCCTTGGTGAACAAGATATGCTAACAAGTCAAACACTAGAGGCTACACAATGTGATCAACTAATCAACCTAAGCAAACTACACAAGGTAAACTAGCAAAGTAAAGCGAAGGTGAGCTAGAATACAATACCACCGTGGAGAGTAGAGGATGTAGCCAATCACCGTGATCAATAAGAAATCTCCAACGAGCTCAAACAATTGACACGATGATTTTTACCGAGGTTCACGTGTTTTCCGACACGCTACTCCTCGTTGTGGTGATGCACCCACTTGATGTTCCACAAGCTTAATGGCCGGTGCCAAATCCCACGGTGAGAGCTTAATGAAACAATCACAAGAGGGGATCCACAAGCCACGAGCAATCCACTAGTGATACCTTTCGTGAATCTCCCGCGGGGTAAGGCTCAAGCCCTCACAAGTCCACCGGTGTGGCCTCGAACAAGCTCCAATCAAGCTCAACACCGCCTCAACCTCCAAGCCGCTAGGGAACCAAGTAAATTCCCAAGAGAAACGAAATCCCGCAGCTCCTCCAAGGATGAAGTGCCTCTAGATGCAATCAACAATGCAATGCACTTCAATCTCTCTCAATCTCACCCAAGAATCGAAGTTACGGTCAAGAGATGAGTGGAGGGGAGTATCTCAAGCTCACAAGGGTGTTAGAGTGTGTAAATGTGCAAGAGAGACTCAAATGAACCGGCCAACCAAGTATATATAGAGCCCTCCACTAAATAGAGCCGTTGCTCATCAAAAGCGCACTTTCTATGTGTTGACCGGACGCGACCGGTCGGTCCGACCGACACGCGGGTCGGTGACGGACGCTTGCGCCATGCGTCCCGGTCAAGGTTCCGGTCGGATCTGACAAAGGCTGGCCTCATAGCCGACACACCGGAAGCATGCGTCGATCGCCGCACTTCCGGTCGGTGATCGGGACGATCGGGTCGCCCAAAGTCCCGATTTCAGACCTTACTGGAATCGACCGGACTCTGGCCGACCGGACGCTCCGGTCACAACGCCAGCGTCTGGTCCAGCGTCTAGTCGCCCCTGCAGCGCCCGATCGCCGTCGTTCTTCGCGTAGTTCGTCGATTTGTTGTCGCCTTTGCTTCAACCATGCTTCGCCTCTTGCCATAAGTTTCCAACACGTCGAGGATGATCTCAATATCATATGTGTTAGCTTTTTGCAATCGATTTGGCAAGAACAAAGTTAGAGCTCTCAATCCTAAATGCAACATGCAAGTCAATATGGACCTAGAGGCACTTTCTCATTGGATTAGCCGTGACATTCCCTCTCGATAGTCGACCATCTATCCTAAACGTGATCACACTCTCTATAGTGTCTTGATCACCAAAAGAAAACCCTATCAAGTTATACCTTTGTCTTGATCTCCGGGTCCTTTCCATTTTGACAACCGAGCTCGATGATCCATCACGTCCATCATCAACGTCCATGTCCATGATCATCATGCTCCACATCATCCATGCAATCCTATCTCTTAAGTCACACTTAGAGCAAAGGATTAGCATAACAAGGTGTCATCAATTTCCAAAACCAAACATGAGATTTCATAGAGGAGTTAAATGGACATGAGATTTAAATTTGATGCTAGATGAAGTCATCAGGGAGTGGGGAGTGACTTAGTGCATTAAAGGAATCAAGTGGAGAATAATATGACGCCTCTTGACAGCTTGGTGGTACCATAAAACAACAGTATGGTGCTTTGTCATCATAGGCATATTTCAAGACTGTTGTTTGGAAGAATCTGCAAGACAATGAAAAACAAGCAACATGTCATGCTTGTCAGTAGACTTTCAGATAGCACGTGAACCTTGATGAAATGAATGGCTGAATGAATGAATGGCAGGTCCTTTCAATTGTCTCCCCTGATCGTTCGTCGCCCCCGCGGAGGAGATCTTGGTTCAGGTTTAGCGGCGAGATTTTCGAGTTTTGTTTGTTTGATTCGAATGATTTCATCTACCAATTCAATGCGCGGTGTTTGGTTGGTGTGGACAGATTGGTTGCTAACTTTTTCGACTGCGGCCGGGACGACATTGGCAATGCCCCGGCAAAGATTGGTGCCGGTGCAGGCCCGCGCCCGGCGGCAGCGAAGTTGCGGGAGCGGGAGCGGGAGCGGGACTAGGCGCCGCCGGGTCACGCCGCACGGCGTCACCATCACCGAGTTCGGCGCCGTCGGGGACGGGACAGATGCTCAACACGGTCCCGTTCGAACGCCCGTCTTCTATGTCTCGAATCATGAGATCAGAGAGAAGGGATGCGCTCGAATAAAGGAAAGAGAGGGGAGAGGCGTGTCGATGGCGCACCCGTCTCGGTGAGGTGGTCCAAGTTGACGGAGGCGAAGCGGAGGAGGTCGTCGTCGCAGAGAACCGGACGGATCGTCGTCATGCTTCCTTCTCTCCTCGCCTCGACGATGATGATCCGCTGGCAACGCCCGCGACGAGCTCCATGCTCCTCCTTCGATGGCATGGGCCACCAACTGTGCTCCCTAAAAGCTATCGTGGTATTTTTAATTTGGGGCCTCAAGCATACGATACGGTGAGTCAGGATCATACTGCTGCCCCTTCAATTCATCTTCGCTGCATTACGTTACTGGAGAAGTGAAGGAGTGGGTGCTGGACATAACTGAACTTTTGCACATGTGTGACTTAAATTTAGTGGCTGCGGGACCCGCTGATAACGTGGGGATGCTTAGGTGTCATAGTTGCATGTTCAGAGAATTTCCCCAGTGGGGTTTACTCGTATAGTTGGCAGTAGATGTTATTGTCAAAAAAAAAAAAAAAAAAAAAAACTCTGGTGTCGTGGATGTGTTGCTGTCATCCCTGCTACCCACAATGCCATTGAATTTCTTGCATATCGACGTCGATCTTCGTATACCAGACTAACTGATTTTGGCGGGGATGTTTGTTGATAAATCGCTGGTCGTACGTGCTGTGATGAATGGAATATGAAAACATCGATCATCAAGTTGTGGTCGTGCCGGAGTGGTTATCGGGCATGACTAGAAATCATGTGGGCTTTGCCCGCGCAGGTTCGAATCCTGCCGACCACGTTTTTTGTTTTCACGGCCAATACACGTTGAAACGGTTCTTCCTTTTTTTAGCGTTGAAACAGCACTGCTACATGCCACATGGCCAAATAACGAGATGGCATCGCAGAGACAAGGATATGTTTAGATGCCACTTCAAAAGTTGATTGGAGTATTAGATCTTTTTTAGGCGTTCGGTTCGGTCAAATAGGAACTTATTTCTTGGTTCCTTTTGTTTCTTTAGAAGAACAGGTCATGCGGGCTTCATCTGCTTATTCGCTTAGCAGCTTAACCTATGCGTTTTCTACATTCATGACTTAATTGACAGTTCTTTCAAAACTCGACACCAAGATGAGTTTGTTTCTCTTTCTTTCTCTCACACACTTGAGCTTAGTTGCTGCGACGAGGAGGAAGAAACGGAGGTTTGCCAGCGGCAGATGGAGGGTGGGAGCGGCGGCGGATGGGAAGGAGATCGGGGGATCGGCGAATGGCTAGGGTTGTGCGAAAGTGGAGGGGCGGAAGGGTATAAGTGTCAACCATAATGGGCCCAAACAGTGACATTTCGTGGGTGGTAGTAGGCCGAAATAATTTGGGTTCCGTTCAGTTGCCATGCACGGTGGCAAGCTGAGTAGGCCAAAAATTTTTGAGCCGCATGCCAACTAAACAGGCGAGTGGGTTTTCCTCTGGTGCCCAACTAAAAAATACAGCACAACACCACGAGAACAAGTAGAGTCCATGCTGAGCGAGTAAACCCGCCACAACTCCACAAGTAACAACCACGCAACGTTACCCAACGAGAGCGGCTGTTAGTCCCCTATACAACAACCAAGCAACCAACAAAGAGATCTTAAAAACTAGTAGTGGTAGAGCTCCACAAACGATGACCAATGAACAAGATCGAATAACAAAGTAACACATAAAGAGAAAGTCGATGGCAGATGCCCAACCTTCCAGTGGTGATCTCAGGGATAACACCTCCAAAAAGGGTGTCGCCGGTTGTCCTGTGATTAGGGGGAGGGCAGAGTCGAGGGGACGACAGCAGTCTAGCGAGACATGACAAGCGGACGAGCAAGGCTGTTTCATTGTTCCTTGATTGTCACATGGCACTGAAACTGAAGCTAAAGTAAAATCGCACACTATTCTGAGTATACTTCTTCTTATCCATGAGAGACTAAGAACTGGCCAGCTAGATCAGATCCTGCTCTGTCTCCTTCAATCCTATCCTACACACAAAGATCCTCATTAAATTACTACTACTACTAAAAGGCGAGCAAGAAAGCAAACAAAACACACCATGCTACTGAAACAAAGATCCTTCTTCAGTTCTTCCCAATGCTAACAGCAGCCTGGAGGATGCTCCAGTCGATCCTACCCACTGCAGGGGCTGTCCTCTTTCTCTGATCTTCTTGGTTCTTTGTTTTTCTGATTAATAATCACATCACAGCAAAAGCATTATGCAGTCAGTTATTGCATCCTCCACTGTACGTTCACAAGCTAGACTGCAAGACAGATCAAAACTTGAATGTGACTTACTTCTCCATATTGAGTTTCTCCATGTCCTGCCAGGTCAGCCTCGGGCCTTCGTCTAGGCCTTCACACACCAATTCACCGTTCTCATCGGTGTAGCAGAGGATTCCCATGTTTTTGTCCTCATAAACCTGAAAGATAAAATTCCAGATCAGAAAACAAGAGATGTTTCAGATGGAGGACACATATTGTAACAAAATAGGTATACACCTTGTTGAACTTGCTGATAGAGTTGGATTTTTTCTTGGACTCAGAACTTGAGCAGTCATCCATGGAGACGGAGGCTCTTATCATCGTCGTCCTCGAGGTCTTCCTCCTCGGAACGATGGTTACACTAGATGAGTAGCAGTAGCAGTAGCACCTCAAGGTCAAGGCAGCCATGGATGATGACGGTACAAGGGGTTGGAGAAGCCTCGCAGGAACCATTGGTACAAGTAATCATAATCATGGGGCTCATGTCATAGAAATGGCCATTAGTGGTGGTGGAGGATATTGTACTAAACATGAATTTTAGGTCAATGAAAGGCGTGGCGACGATTGTGGTTGGGCTGCATAGACTAATTAAGTGCAGCTGTCAGCTGTGACATTGACAGATAATCAGCGGCAACTGCCAATTCCGTCTCTAACTCTCGTAGCACTATTATTGGGTAAAAATATTTTGGTTTGTTTTTGTTTAGGTCTGAGACAATGACTTCCAACTTGATTCCACCAATTCTCTTGACCTTGGGATTACAGTAGACAAACAAAAGTCGATGTGTTCTAGGTGAAAATCTGTAACGATATGATTTTATCATTCTATGAGAATGGTGGGCTGCAGGAAACTACGTGCAAAATTTTTTATGTTGGTTCTATTTTTTTTTTTTTTTTTTTTTTGAAAAAAAAGCGATTACAATTAATTATGTTGGACAAAAATGGATGTAATAGACAACAAAAATGAAAAACTCAAACAGCTTCATACAAGAATCATGCACTTACAAAAAGTCCAGGTTTTTCCAAGGTACAGTAATAAGTTGTGCTACAATACAAATAGAAAAAAGAAAAGTTGGAGAGTGTTAGTCGCGAAATTCTTCCATGAACACTTCATGAAACGCCTTGAAATGGGAGATGATTACTGGTATCTTCTCTTCTTGTGGCCGGATTGTGCATCTCAAATGCCATGTGCCATGTATCTTCAGAACATAACAGAGGAATACCAAAAGAAATGTGATCAATTTTTGTTTTATAGATACTACAATAAAATAACTCAGTTCACTGTGCCTTAAAGATAATCGCAAAGCACTCACTTGTCCAAAAACAGAACCAGGCACAACAACAATCCCTGTGGTTTCAAGAAGACGGAGAGCGTAGAAGGCATCTGGCTGTGTGTTACTTTCCTCAGCAGCTGCAATTGCCTTCTTTGGCAGACGAACTGAAGGGAACACAAACATTGCTCCTTCAGCCTTGCTACAAGTTACCCCTTCCAGCTGGTTAAATGTGCACACCATGGCCTAAAAACAACAATGGAATACAGTACCTTTGATTTCAATGTTGAATCTTTTGTTGCTGTACAATAGTAAAATCAGAGATGGTGTGACTGAATCAAAGATATACTAAAACAACCTCTGCACAGCGAGCAAAAGATGACAGGATGCTCTCTCTTTCTGCCTGATAAGAGGTGTATGACTCATCTCCAACCTGAAAAAGGTGTATTGGTAAAGGTGGAAAATCAAAACACAAGGAGATAAGTTTCATTTTGTGACCTTTGGTGGGTTCATGACTAGGCTCATGAGGATCTGGCCAGATATGTTGGAGCATGAGCTTAGGGATGCAACTTTGTACACTTGTTTCTTTACTTCAGAATTAAAGCCAGTGACTTCCATGTAGCCTCCCCTTCTTCCACATTCACCATAATATCCTGACCACAAATAATATGTTGTTTCAGATTGATGAAAAACCTTTAGTATATGATATGCCATCACCGTCCAGGAGTCTAGACTACTATGCTCAACTTCAGACAATTTATACAAGAAACAATTATTCATCAAACTGTGTTCCCATTTTTTGGATGGATAGGTTCTCATTTACATACATTGAAGTAATAGCCTAAATTACACCACTTATTTGTCATTAAGTTCAGCTAACTGTATTCATGTAATAGTATGCATATTTATGTCATCAATCATCATAAAATTTTCGACGTTCAAAGCAAAAATTCCTATCAAATTTAAAAACAAGTGATTTTAAATTTTATTTACGCACCACCTTTTTCAAAATGATAGAATCAGTAGAATAATACTAGAATAGGGAGTAGGAAAGAAAGGAAGTAGTCAGTATCAATTACCATTAGAAACCGAATGGAAGGACACTAAAGATATGTCTCCTTCGCCGTACCCCATGGACCGTGCTATCTTCTTGAAAGAGTGAAATTTCTTTTCATCTGTGTAAATATTTTCTTGATAAACCTAGAAAACAAGGTTTCATCGGGGTGCATTTGGAAATGACACAAAGATTCAGTTAAACTACGACTAGGAAGATACAACAAAACTTTTACCTCATCTGCTAGAAGAACAAGGTCTTCATTCCTACAAAAATCCACAATTTCACGCTGATTTTCCTCCAAGAGAACCTATGAAGAAGATAATCACATCTGGACAAATATATAGAAATCAAAATCAAGAGTCAGTGATCAGTGAATATACATGTCCAGTAGGGTTGCCTGGATTTATAACCACAAGTCCCCTCACAATGACACCCATTGATCGGGCACCATCCAGCTGCTTCTTCAGATCTGACATGCTCACTCCCCAGCCTCTGGATTCGTCAAGGTAATATGGCACCTGAGAGAGTAGATATGTTTTGCTCACGAAAAGAATGGTAAGGAATAGTAATCAGTAACTGCTGTGGTTTTTTTTCTCTTTCTGGTAACTGCAGTACATACAAGAGTAGCGCCCTGGAGAGCCATATAACTTGTGTACAAGGAATGTGATGGAATTGGGCAGAGGATACCATCTTTTTGATCCCGTATCAGTAGGTGCATCATCATTTGAATCTGTTGGAAAAGAAGCAACACAACCATCTTCACTATGACGAAGAAAAGAAGCTCACCACAAGACACGAAAGTAGCAAGCATTGTTAGGCATACTTCAAGTCCTTATATTTTGCACATGGTCTTCATTGTGAATGATCTCATCAAATGATCTACTTGATGTTTTTTATTTTAAATAAAATAACTATATTCTATCAGTCATCTATTAGCACCAAAGACACAGCTGTAAAAATGGAAAGAAAAGTAACATAACAAAGGACAAGTTTATGTTTGCATTTATGTCGTTGAACCAAATTATTATTTTCCCTCTATGGCAGGCAATATTTATCTTTTGTCAACAGATAGAGTATCTAGGCTTTGAGGATTCTGATGGTACTTATTTTTTTTTTTTCACAACCACAAGCATTGTATAAGTAACTAAATGCAAATACTGTATCAGGACGTCCAACAGCTAGCAGAGAAAAAAAGGCTTCCCCAATTAGCATCATTCAAAGTGTCTGCACTCTGCATGATGTAATGAAAAGGTACCGGTGGAGCTGCTCCATCTGTCAGGAAAATGTCCTCTGTGTTACAGGGGAAATTATCTTGAGAGGCTATCCCAGCAGCGATTATGTGGCGCAATCCTTCAGTACCCTATAAGTCAAAATATTTCAGTTTAAAAAATACAATTATGTCAAAGTAACTGATTTCCTTGCTTCGTCCAGGTGCAAAGCCAGAAAAGGTGGTTATTACTTTTGGGACAGAGGTAGTATAATTCTACATTATTATAGAAACGAAAAAAACGGGCTTTTCTGCATTTCTGAAGACGTTTCAGAAATCAGAATCATGCCTGACAGTGACTATATCCTCCTGTTGCTCTCCCAGGAAAGAGGTCTAGAATCTCCTGTGCCCTTGCTATTGCATCAGAGCTGCAACATCAGTAATTAGCAAGGAATCCCATGCAACTTCTGGTGCACCATATACTTATTTGTTGTGTTCATGTTTTACCTGAACAAGGAATTAGTTTCACTCTGTTCTAGAAGATGGGGATAGTCGCACAAGGCAAGAACCTGAAAAAGGGAAAAAGAAAAAATTTTTTAAGAGGGGGTCTGCTGACAAGATTATAAATACTGTATATAATTAGTACAATTACGGCTAACAATTAATAATCAGGCACCTCTCGGAAGAACTTGTTTGGCTGCTGTCCCATGGATTGTGGATTGCTGAGGCTGCAATAGATTATCTAGCAGAAGACATGGAAAAGTTCAGTCTCGAGAAAAAAAAATGGGTGAGGTTAGAAGGCAGTAGATGTGAATGAAATCCCATATATAGTGGACGAATGGGATTATTGTCATCATCATTAATAAAATAATAAATGGCATACCTCGTCGAAAGGGTGTGACCCCGGTTTTGTTTCTATCTCATTTTGGATGCACTGTAAATCAAGAAAGAGGACGGTGTCAGGTAATTTGTGTGGCCACAGTTCCACACCCATATGAGGAATTAGGTGATGCAATGCAAGAGACCACGACATGGTGACGATGAAATCTACAGTGACACCTCTTAATGAAGTACGAGCTAAACTCGCTTTCGAAAAAAAAATCTGCAGTGACATGGACACCTGGATGCTGGATCGACAGGTAACAAAACGAAACAAAACCCGGGCGGGGATGCACCAGCATCTCTGGATCAATCAATGGCGTACCTGTGCGCGGCGGGCAATGGCATCGTCGCCGAGGTGATCCGCGAGCGCCAGCACCTGCATCACAGGGGGTCATCAGACCGGCCAGCATTATATTTGGGGGCCAAAATAGAGATGGCTGGCAGGCAGGCAGCAACCGACCTTTGGGTTCAGGGAGTCGACGGTGAGAGCGCAAGGAGGCATCCTAGCTTCTTTGGTTCTTTCTAGGCCGCCGCCGCCGCCGCCGGAGTTGAGCCGGCGAGGTTTGGGAACAAGACGACAAACAATGCAGAGGTAATGCCACTCGACAAACGACACGACACGGACGGCGCAGTCAGTTCGGTTTAGTTGAGCACTGAGCTCAGCCTGCTGCCAGTGCGGTTGGTGGGAAGCGTACAAATAATTAGCGATCGCGCAAATGCAGCCAACCTTGGTATCAGCACACGACGGTGGCCCACACCATCATTGTTGTTGTTGTGGATTCCTATTCTTCAGTGGAGATGGAGCACCGGATTCTCTGCGAGGAGGAATTGGGATCTACTCCTATCTCTCAAGAACAAGAATCCAAGGCAACGGTGCCCGTTTAAAGCGTAGGAAGAAGAATTACTATACTAATCATCAAACTGTGCCACAATTCCTCTCGCATTATAAACAGTCTTTAATTATACCCACAAAAGAGACGGAGAATTTAGCACAACTTTGTGTTTGGTTTTCTAGCTTACTTCGCTACCATCAAAACCTGCATAGCCCAAACCTGCTGTGTCAACAAGTCGATCGTCAGTGTTTGATCGTATGCATTGTCCAGCATTGAGTCAGTTTGTTTGTCTAGTTTGCATTGCAGAAATCACCTCTTCTCTAGGTTGGAGAAGGGTTGTCTCGGCGCGCATGACCGAGTGCCGTATGCTCAAGCGGTAACACAAGTGGAGAAGCTGATCGGTTGTCGAACGGCTCATTCATGGAGCAGTGACAACAGATCGATCCAGAGGCGACGCCTGGCAACAATGGATGGAAGCGCGGATGGAGGCGAAGGATGGCAACGGGTCGGGTTCGGATCGGGTGGAGTCTCCGTGTACCCAAACCCAAAACCCGAAATCGAAACTTGAACCCGAACCCAAAACCGATTCGGGTGGAAATCCATCATCAAACCCAAACCTGCGAGTATCCGAAACCCGAAACCTACGGATTACCCGCGGATATATATACATATATTCATATGTATAAACAAAAAACAACAAATAATAAATATTTTCATGAGTCAACTTTAAATAAACTTAATAATTTAAGTAAACAAATTATTATTCACATATTATAAACATAATGTTTAATTCCAAATGATTTTTCCATCCGTTGGATATCCACATGTCCCGAACCTGAAACCGAACCCGAACCCACGGGATCCAAAACCGTGGATTACCGGCCCGAACCCGATCCGTTGCCATCTTTAGAGGCGACAAAAGAAGGGAGCGCGAAGATGCAGAGGCAAAGAAGGGAGCACGAGCATGGCATAGAGGTGAGTCAGCAAGATATGATGGACCGCGCAAAGATGGGGGTAGGTAGGTGTCATTTGTTCATGCAATCTTTTTTTATTGAGACGAGAGCGAGTTCCCTATAGGTAGGAGTAGAGGCGGAAGACAGAGAAGTAGTGAACATCCATAAATTTTAACAACTAAACTAGAAATTCAAATTTTGATGACGGAAATAAATTTATGGTTTATTTTTTAAAAAAACTAGAGGGTATCCATTGGATCCATCAGCACCTGCTGGAGCGCCAATTCCTATAGCTCTAGGAGCGCCATGGGAACCACCAGACCTACTCCTATGCCAGCACTAAATGCACAGAAACGGCTTGAAACCGCACAATATTTTGCACTGCACTAGGAAAATACTACATCTCGCAAAACAGCAAACAACGGAAATTTGATCATATTTTTCCTCAATTGCCATCAAAGGGGCGAACATAGTTGGATGTTCCTCCATTCAGAGATCACACAAACACAGACGATTGTAACAGTTTATTAGTCATGGTATTCAGCCATGAACGCCTCATGGAAAGCCTTGAAGCGGGTGATTACCGCGGGGATCTTGTCTTCCTGCGGCAGGATCGTGCATCTGATGTGCCATGTTCCAGGAACCTGTGCAGTACAACAAAGGAACAGACCATCATTAGGACGGTTAACATCAAGTGAAATACAGGTAGCTATGACTGATTTATATGAAAATGCATCTCCATGAACGCACTGTCCTATGCTCTTAGAACTAGCTTTAGCATGTATAGTTCCATATAGTTCACCCTACTCTAAAATTCAAAACTACAAATAATGACAGCTTAAATTAGTTGCACAGAAAATTAACAATATAAAGGCAACCTGTTCTATACCTAAGAGTTAACAATCTGACTAGACGTCCCAGGAAAATCTATCAACATATAATCCAGCAAGGTAATATTGAGCAAAATACAAAACTGCCGTTACTTCCATATGTTTCAACCTATACTATACATCGGCAGGTACAGGCACAGAAGTATATATCAATAAGCTTTTTTTCTTTTTTTTTTTATTTTCCTTCTATCAATATGTAAAGGTTGAGTTGACTCACTTGACCAAATCCAGATCCAGGAACCACGACAATGCCAGTTGATTCAAGGAGACGGAGAGCATAGAATGCATCAGGTGCTTTCTTAGCAACTTTAGCAGCCTCAATTGCCTTCTGTGGCAGACGAATCTGAGGGAAAAGGTACATTGCTCCTTCAGCCTTGTTACATGAAATTCCCTCAAGCTTGTTGAATGCATCTTCCAATGCCTGTAAAATGGACAAAAAAAATCTTGAATAGTTTTAAGAAGATACTCAAAATTATAGTACAAATGCAACCAGGTAAACCTTTGCACGACGAGCTAAAGACTGAAGGATTGTGTCTTTCTCTGCTTTGTAGGCAGCATATGATTCGTCCCCCAACCTGAAGAATAAAGCAATGATTTTTAACTGGAAAATTGGCATCTCCTAATTCCAATCAGGCACAATTTAAAGAATGCCATGTAGCAGACCTTTGGTGGATTCATGACGAGGCTTGCAAGGATTTGCCCAGTGATATTAGAGCACAGGTTCACTGAAGCTACCTTGTAGATCTGCTCTCTTACAGGAGCACTGAAGCCAGTAATCTCCATGTAACCTCCTCTTTTACCACACTCTCCATAGTATCCTGGTTGCAGCAGCAAAATCTTTTGGATAAGGCAGTGACTTGACCAAACAGCAGATAAAGTAGCTGGTTATATCAATCTACCTTTTGAAACAGACTGAAATGATACTAGAGGGAGATCATCCTCGCCGTATCCCATGGATCTTGCAATCTTCTTGAAAGAGTTAAATTTCTTGTTGTCAACATAAACGTTCTCTTGATATACCTACCAATAAAAATGGCATTATTGTTACAACTGTGGCAAATTTTTTGTTGTTGTTCTGACGTTTAACATCAGCTACCAACCTATCACTCACCTCATCAGCTAGAAGAACAAGACCCTCATTTTTGCAGAATTTCACTATGTCATATTGGTTGTCTTCAGCAAGAACCTACAGATAAATGAACCACTTAGATAAAAATTGTGTTTTGGTCACCAGAATTGAAAAAACATTCATTCACATTGCAGAACGACGAAGAGCACTTATTTTTTTTCTAATCAAAACTTTTCCCTAGACAATACCAGTATACAAAGTATTCACTAACTTAAAGCAGGAGTACAAGAAATACACACTTCATGTTATGTTATTACATCAATTATAAGAGTATGGTGTGCATAGGAAATAGAAAATCTAAGCAAACAGAGATGTTCTTCAACGAGAGGAGAGATCGGTACAAACCTGCCCAGTTGGATTTCCTGGATTGATAACCACCAAGGCCCTAACATCAATGCCTTTTGACCGAGCATCTTCAAGTTGCTTCTTAAGATCAGATATCTCCAAACCCCACCCAGTTTTTTTCAACAAGGTAATAGGGGACCTGAAAGAACATGTGCTCGATTTAGGTGTCGGTGATACGATTATAGCACTATAGACCATATTCTTCTGCTGAGCCAATGAAAGTACATACAAGAGATCCACCATGAAGAGCTATGGAGGCCGAGTACAAGGGGTACTGAGGAATTGGGCACAGAATGCCATCTTTCTCATTCCTAATCAGTAATTGCATCATCATGTGGACCTTAAGAAGGAAGAATAGGGTCATGATGAGACTTCAGTGATATAATGTTTATTCAGAAAATGTCTAAGACAATTGAAAGGGAAGTTAAAAATGCACACCCCAGGACTTGCTCCGTCTGTAATGAAAATGTCATCTGCATTTGCAGGGAATCCATCACGTGAGGTGATCCCAGCAGCAATTGCATCACGCAGTCCTTTGATACCCTAGGAAAAATAAACAAATCAAATGAAGCCAAGATTCCTTTCTCATTGTGGTCAATAAATATATCAGGGTGAGATGCTCACCTGACTGTGACTATATGCACCTGTTGCCCTTCCAGGGATAGTTGCAAGAATCTGCTTTGCTCGAGAAATAGCATCAGCACTGCAGTGAGAGGAGCCATCAAGTACACGTAAGAATTTATGTATAAATGGGACACTGAACTAAGGAAATTTCTGGAATATTGAACAGAAACAAGAGATAACAAATAGCAAAAATAATCTTTCAACTGGAAATGGTATCAAAGGAAATTTTAGAAAAAAAATATTGAAAGGGTATGCATAATTAGGCAATGATGTAATGGTTCTTTTGATGAACAGCTCAATTAAACATGAGAGCTCTAAAACTATCTTCCTAAGTATGTTTAGTTACTGTCAAAGTTGAAGAGAAAAAGTTTAAATACCTGACAGACTTCACACGAAATTTTACTATTTATATAAATGTCTACTCTTTTCAAAGAAAATTAGACATAATTCTGTTGCCACAGTTTGTTTTTGGAGGAAGATAGAATGCTTTATCTCTGTAATACTTTTAGAATTTTTAGGTTGATTTGACACTGAAGATGGAAAAAGAGCAGGATATCACTTAGCCAAGTGTTTGCACTACGCCTCTCCATTTAAGACTTCTGTAAACTGAATGATGATTGAATAGAACAAAATTCACCTGAATAATGATTTGGTTTCCTCTTTTTCTAAGAGGCATGGATGATCACAAAGAGCAAGAACCTGCAAGGTACCATGTAAATACCAAAGAAACAAAGGTGAAATCTGCAGGTAAAATAAACGCTGAAACGCATACCTCCCTGAAGAATGTCACAGGTTGCTGACCAAGAGATTGAGGATTCCCAATGTTGCAGTAGAGGATCTGCAAGGGTAAAAATATAATTGAAATGAGCTATATAATTTTCCAAAAAGAGGAAAATAAATGTGTTTCTAAATCAACAATTAGGTACCTGATCAAAAGGAAGAGACCCTGGTTGTGTTTCTAGTTGTTGCTGCAAGCGCTGTTAACAGAAAAACAGTGGGGTTATGTATATTAAACCAATTTCGAAGCAGGTTCTTATTGGCAGAACGCAGAACTGCACGGACTGCACAAGATTCTTAAAAGCATGCACAGGGAGCCCTAGAAAATACGGTGAACAAGATTAACCTTCAATAATTAGGATGAATTTCATCAGGGAAGAATTGCAAATTAAATTACTAAAGTAATATGGTTATTAGCAATCAAAGAGCCAGGCTATATGCTTAGGTACTATGCTGTTCTTTGCTAATTCACTCAAATCAGATAGCAATGTCAAAAGCAATACTATTACTACAACAGTCTAACAAAACTCTGTATATGAACATGGCCTCATTTAACTGTATCGCCTTGTGGTAACGTGATGAACCAATTATTTGGGAACATGAACAGAATGATATATAACATACTAAAGTACTAGACTGCAAGCCAGTAGTCAGTCAAGATACCTGAGCATGGATGACAATCTCCCCACGGACTGCATACTCACATTTTAAGACCTGTAATAGTTATCAAGTGTATGTATTAGCTAGGCATGAGAACATTGAGAAGCCACACTCGCCTTACCACACAAGCAAAGGCCAAAAGCTGCAGTCTATGAAACAGGTGGAAATCAAGATCTTCAGCAGGTTTACAAACTTCAATAGGTTTATATCAGTAACAAAGCACATCTTGCCAACGAAATGGTACCTCAGACCTCACAGGACCACAAGTAGGGCAGCACACGACATTCACAGCAGGTTTACAAACTTCTATAGGTTTAGTAAACACTGCCAACGAAGCAGTACCTCAGATCTCACAGGACCAGAAGTGGGGCAGCAGTCCAAACAAATTGCCATACCCCTTTTTGAGTCAAAGGGGAGAAAAAGGGCACTGACATAAATGACATTAAACTACTCGATCACCATCAAAACAAAAAAAAAAGAAAAAGACACTCCAGCAGCTCGGATCGCACTGAGATCTGGCTGGGTTGGGAGATGGCGATAGCGACTAGTGATCTGGGGAAAACGAACTACACTTATTGCCAACATCTAAACGAAAATGATGCAACTTTGCGCCCGTGCAGCTGTTACAAATTATCCTGAAAAATTCTCATTTGATCTCAAAGTACGCATCAAAATCAGATCATCAGCACAAGAACTAGGCACGGCATGTACCACTCCAGCGAATCAAAGAAACTTTTTTCAGCTCAAATTTCTCAAGCGAACGAGAATTCAACCCGCGGCTAAGCTGAATCAGGGACACGCAGAAAGCAGACGCGTTCGCGAAAAGAAAAAAACAGAGCCTCTTCCGTCTCGTCAAAGCCCAAACTTCAAATCCATCAAAATGGAAACTTCAAGGGACAGACAGCTAGAGAGGAGAGGGGCAGGAAAACGGGCGGCGTTCCCACCTTGGGGTTGAGGTTCTCCACGGCGACGCTGGCGGCAGGAGCCATGGCGGGATCAGCTTCCTGGCAGCGACGGAAGGAAGGATTTGCGTATAAGCCTGGGACAGCGAGGGATCAGTTTCGTGGCGAATCGAGGCTGCAAAGGCTGGTTTGGCGTTGTCAAGAAAAGGCCGGCCAGCTGGTTGGTGTTTATAAGAGGCGGCCAGGGCGTACGTGGGGAGGGGACGACGGAAGCAAACAAACCAGAGGCGCACGCCAGTCGCCCGCCGGAAAGCGAGAGGAAGGAGAACGGAGGACAGCCGCGGTTTCGCGTCAAACAAGAGGTAACTCTTTTGGTCTTTGCCGTAAAGAAAAGTCTCAGGTAAAAGCTGTAGATGGGGCTTTGCTTGCGTGGATTGCATCAGCTATGTTCTTTATTATAGAAGATGGAGGATCACAATTTTGGCACTTTTATGCTCCTCCTTTGATCCTATAAGATTTCATTTCAAGCTACTATGAGTAACTTGGCTTCCCTTTCTCTGCCGATTCAAGCTATGTGAGCGTTTTTTTTTAATTTCTTATTTTGTGATGTGACGCGGGATGTTTTCCTTGCTCTTGTAAATTTACTACATAAAACATAAAGAAGTCTGTCTATCAATGTCGCTTCTAATAAAAAATTTGTTTCAATGTTGAACGGAGCTGAGGAGAGACACTATTTTAATCCTGTGGAGTGCCGCCCACAAATAGTTATTTGTAATGCAAATGTAAAATTTTCTTCCATTTCCTATTTGTAATGTCAGCATTACAAATATAGAATTAGATATTTGGAAGAAAGATGTGTGTTTGCATCCTGTGTGTGCTCTTTTTATCTTATTTGTAATAAATGAGAATGACAAACACGATAATAAAAACAAAAACACAACTTGCATCAAACTAACTAATTCTCTACTAATTTCTACCATTGTCCTATTTCTACACAACATAAGGGCAACTCCATTAGACTCTATATCTTTGCTAACTCATATGAGTAGAGATTTTGGTGAAAAAAAAATACGCAAATATAGATCTTTTTTTAGCAAAAAACAAAGAGCGAGGATGGTTCTCTAGAGTGCTCACAAAATAAAGAAAAATAGTTGGACAAAGATTTTGGAAACGATTTTACTTAAATGACTTTTCAAATAATGATTTAGAGAGTAAATTTTAGAAGAACTCTCAGGCCCTCCACAAAGTAAGCGGTTTCGGTTACTGATTAGGCAAGTATAGTGGTGCTTGATTGAGTTTTGAGCCGCAACGTGTGAAGTGATGCATGGAAAAGTAGCATACAGCAATAGCGGTGTACTCCCTCTGTCCCACTGTTGAAAGGTCCTAAATGGCTAGAAGGGGGTGAATAGCCTAATAAAAATTTCTACAAAACATTAGACAAACTTGTTAGAACAACAAATGACGATAAAAGTGTTTGCTCTAGCTCTACTTGTCGGCAAGCCTCTTATCAACAATTCTAGTTACTATGGTCTCTAAATCACTCAAAGCTATGTCACTAAGTTACTCTAGGTGAACAAACTAGATTACACTAAGCAACTAGCAAACTTACACAAACTACACAAGCTCAATATAAAGAACAAAGTAATGCAAGGTAGGATGGAGGTGTTATACCGACGTGTTGAGGTGAGTCACCCAGTCACCGCAGATGATATCACAATATGAACAAGATGAAGCCAATCACCGGGAGACAACAATAGCACAAAGAGTGACACACGATTTTTAACCCGAAGTTCACTTGAGCACCCTCAAGCTAGTCTCCGTTGTGCCGACCGCCTCACGTGTGGGTCAAGGTGGAGCTCACTCCTAGCCAATCACTAGGCTACCTGCATCCAAGCAACTCAATGGCACGAGCAATCCACTAGAGTATCAATTTTGGCACACCACTGGGGAAGATAACAAACCCCACACAAATCAACCAGAAATGGGCAAGAACAATCACCTTTTCTTCCCAATGCTTCCACCAATCACCAAGCCGGCTAGGACTGGTGCTCTCCAAGAGCAACAAGAAATCCACCGGCAACGGCGACCCTCAAGTGCCTCTAAATGCAACTCACAAAGCAATGCACTTGATTCTCACCCAATCTCTCAAGAATGTCCTCACAAGCAAGAGAGGAGAGTCGGGAGATGTTTTTGCTCAGCTCAAAGTGTATGGAACGAGTGAAAATGTCCAAGAGAGAAAGCATGAGCTAGCCACACAAGTATATATAGAGGTGGGGGGAACCCCACTTCAAACCGTCAAAACGCGGGTGCTCCGGACGCGCCAGAGATGGGCGTTGGACGCAGCACTGCCGCGTCCGCCACATTAGGAGCTGCCACGTGTCCCGACCGTTACAAATTCGAATGATGAAGCGCTGAAATAGATATGCGCCGAACGGTCGCGTCGGACGCAGTCTAGTAAGGTTCGCAAAAGATCCGACCGCCGGACGCTGGCTCAGGGGGGGCGTCGGACGCTGCTCGAGCGTCCGATGTATGCAACGAAGAAAATCGCCACGTCCGCGTCAAACCATGCGCCAGACGCTGACGCCCAGCGTCCGGCGCGAAACCGCTAGACGGTCCGGCGCAGCAAAGTGCTGCCCGAGCAAGTTCACTGCGCCGGATGCTGCTAGTGTCCGATGCTCGCGTCTGCGGCGTCCGACGCATGTAAGAACACCGTTTTACAGCCCATCGACACCGCGAACATTTCTACCATGCTACCCAACAAGTATACAAACTTAAGCACGAGAGTTAGCATGTTTTCACCACCAAGATGCATGCATATGATTGTTGAACCTAGCGGCACATGAGGATCGATGTTCCCGAGGTTTTCCCTCTTTATAGTATGGCTTATCGATCCTAAGTCACTCACACCCTCTATGGTGTCTTGAGTGCAAAATCAAAATGACCCTATGTATATACCTTTGTCTTGAGCCCATTTTGATCCTCGAACCACTCCAAGTTAAGCACTTGATCATCTTTTGGATCACCGCGATCCTTCCACCATGACCACCGTGCACCACACTTGGCTTGACCAATCTCCAACTAATCAAACACTTAGCATAGAGAGATTAGTCATAGGGTGTCATCAATTATCCAAAACCAAACTAGAGATCTTCAACTGTCGGTGACGTTTAAGCTTTGCACATGGTACAACAGTAATTAAGTGAATGTGGACGTAGGGGTGGTGTAGGTGCATCACATCAGCTCTCAATCTAGACACAACTGCCGGCAGGGGCGACGCCACATGTGTCTTCCCTGGTGCACGGGCACCAGGCTAAAAAACAAAATTACCATTAGAAATCTTTAATTCACCATGTAATCTATTAAATTATGACTCTTTTTCCTAGTAGTGCACCACCATAAATTTAGAGTTGGCTTCGCCACTGGCTGCCGGCTACCTCAGCGACAAAGTCATTTGGGGACGGAGGGAGTACTGGTCGCTTGATCTCACAACAACAGTAGGGAGCACTAGCGCAACTACTTTATGGGCTCCCAGTTTTTATGGCATTGCTTCAAATTGGCACTACCTGCCATAGCGTGTGGAGTGAAGCTTGAATGCTCTTATTCATCTTTTAGCACTACTCAAGGACAACACTGTAGATGGCCTTAGAGATGCTCTTATATTGGTCGTAAACTAGACGGTGTGACCTTTGTCTTAGATTATACACCCTGTCACATATAGGCACATAGCTCCCACGCTTGCTTAGCCCGCTTTTGCAACAAATTTATGTACTCTTTTCTCATGAATTAAATTGAGTCGTGATACCAAAACTAATAGCCCTCTCCATTACGTTAAAAGCATACGTAAACCAATCCACACTGAAATTGAGTAAAATCTAGTTGTGGTTATAAGATGAGATTTCTGTTGCAGTTTAGAAGCTGTGGCGGGTGGCTCAGTGAAAAGTCTCCAACATATTCAAAAAGAAAATGAATGATGCCTTCACCTTTTGTTTTCTTTCATTCTCCGTCAGAAAGCTTTGTAAATTGCTTTTGTTTGAGCTTTGTGCATCATCTCTTCTCTTCCATATCTCAGAACAAAAGTCAACTTGTATAGAATGGATTTGTTGGTCACACACCATACCATCTGTAATGAAAAAAAAAAGTCTTGATTATAGCTTATGCTGCTTCTGCACTTTTTAGCGTTTGGTTTAGCGAAAGATATGGCACTACGCGTCAGACATGGGCAGATGGTCAATTATTCGATGCTAGCTGTTCGATCTTTGCAACGCACATAGACTTGTGGTGTGGTGACGTACAGGTTTTGGTCTCTTATAATATATATAATCACGTGACTGTAGCATGATGTTTTGACTCGCAAAGAAAGGATGGAAACCAAGGGCTACACGGCAGATGGTCAATTATTCGATGCTGGCCCTTTTGTTCTTGCAAAACAAGTTGAACGGCGAACCCCAAGTCTCAAGGTGTAGTTTTTTTTTTTTTCTATAGGTGTTGGTTTGAACTGACCAACCGTAGCTCAGGAAGGCCAACGTCGCTAGGATTAGGATGCGAGCCTTATATCTATACTATTAGTTTATCTTTTTTTTTTCTTCTGCCTTTTCTGCCTGCCTCTTCTGTCTCCCGCATACTGATCCACAATACACGCCAAAAAGAGCTGGAGACCCACCCCACATACGACTCATATCAGCAATAGGAATCATAGGGTGTATAGCTCTAAATCACGTCGCAGTGACCGGTTGGCCGCCAAATCTGCCTTCCGCGATCCTCAATCGGAGAAGTAGGCGCGATGTGTCTGCTGAACAAGTGGGCTGGGCGACTTGAACACGTGGTGACTAATACCTTGGACCCCACGATCGCCGTGAGGTTCCACGAAGCGTTCATAGATGTTGTCCCGTCTTCTAGGCGGGAGATCGTGCACAAGCTCATCCCCTTGTTTGGCATACGCTTTGCGGGGAAGTTATTGCAAGGTTTGCACAATCCTTAAACGACTCTGTGTGTCGCTTTAGTCGCACATTAGTTTCCTAGTCTAGTACAAACCCTAAGCTCCACCGTTCGAGCCGGTGACCATTCTTAGTGTTCAACTCGTGTGGTTGATGGTTGTTCGCCATTACGCCAACCGGACAACGTAAACTTTATTCTCACTTCTCTTAATGAAGAACGTGCAATGCACGCTTTCAAAAAAAGAATGAGGATCAAATCCTACATAGACCCTTTTATTTTCTATTGAATCAACTAATTAATTTCCTTTTGAATTTTGGAATTTTGAATATTTTAATTTGATTTGGCAATTCAAAAAAGAAAAAACTACAATTTCATTTCTTTAATTCTTGTGTTCAGATAAAAGATTGTTTATTCTTTTATTGACTGAACCTTTTATTTCATTCCACCTACGGTTGGGATTAGCTTAATATGATGCATTCTTGGGAAATACTCCTAGATTTGGACGGCAAAACCCAGCCAAGCCTCAAGCTGTGGGGTCATGAGGACGAGGATGCTTCCTGACGTGAGGTTTAGTAAAATTGGGAGAGTGCAATAGAGTAGCTCGCGAATTAGCTCAATTAGCAAGACGTACTTTGCGTGCTGCGGTCCGGAGAGAAAACTTCCCTTTTGTATTAGTGTTGGGTTCTAACTTTGTTTTTCTGTTGAACTTTCGTCCCAAACTTTAAAGATTGCAGGATATTCAGACTAATTACAGGAAAGGAGCCAAAACAAGTGCTGGAGGTGACTTCGCAAGGTTTTTGGCTTCGCAAGGAAACAACAAAGTTGAAAGTAAAAGAACCAGAATCAGGTTTTCAAGCGAAGATGTTTGCAACAACTTCGCTGAGGAGTCACGAAGTGACCACGAAGACGATGGAAAACGTCGCGAAGATAAAGATTACAACTTCACTGAGAAAGATAGGTTGTAGAAGTCCATTTTAGAATTCCTGGTATTTTTATATTAATACGAAGCCAGGGAGCCTATAAATACCCCCTAACATCCTTTGTAAATGCCACGTTGAATGGCCACTTTGTAAACCATATCATCATCTATAAAGTGTTGTGCTGAGCATTCACCCAACAATTAGTGAACTTAAGTAGAATGTAATTACTTTGTTGATGAATGAATGTACTCTTTCTACCTCAAGATGCTGTGGTTTCCACTAGAGCAGCCAGTTCCAGTTGGCTATAGGATAGGATACAGGTCTACTAGTGCTTGGGGAGACGCCGCTGCCCACATTGGGAACCAAAATTTGGGGTTAGGAGTTTCGTGCGGTCTTGGGAAAAAAAAAAATATTTGCACCTCTCACTAAGAATGTGTTTGTTACTCCCTCCGTGAGAAAAGAATGTAATTATAGTTTGACCAAATTTATGTCTCTAAATAAATTTATTTTAAAAATATAATCACATTTATGTCTCTAAATAAATTTATTTTTAAAAAAATATATTCTCTAACTAATCTAGCGGTATTTATTCATATTATAAATGTTAATACTTTAATATAACTTTCATTAAAGTTCGAACTATTTAATTCATCAAAAAATGAGAATTGCATTCTTCTGTTCTTAGAGGGAGTACCTGCTAGCCTTGTACATGTCCATGACACACAAAGACAAGGTTAGATAGGACAATTAGTTTTGTTTGGTGCTATTGCAGTAGACAAAAATTATTTGCCCCGGTCACTAAGGCCATGTTTGCTACTCCTACTAGATAGCGTAAAGTGATTGTATTGTCTTTGCATGTTCGCACACGAAGACAAGGTTAGATAGGACAGCCATTTTTGTTTGATGCTGAAATACGTGTCACAAGGATACCTTCAAGAGAGAAAAAAAAGTTTTGTTTCGTGCTCTCGCAGTGGACAAAATTTTTTTGCACCGGTCAATGAGGATGTGTTTGCTACCTTGCTAGCATGAAGTGATTGCAGTGTCTGTGTACATGTCCATAACACACACACAGAGACAAGGTTAGATAGGACAGACAATGTCCATAACACACGCATAGACAAGGTTAGATAGGACAATCAGTCTGATTAGGACTACTACAAGAAATCAACCGAAGACGCTTCGGGGCCACGAAGGGTCGTCAGGTTGTCATATATACAATACTCCCTTCCTTCCGCCTCAAATTATAAGTCATTCCAACTTTATCTCTACAACATAAAAAGAATAAAAGTAAGACTATCTTTTTGGTGCGACATTGGTTTTGGTACTTCCATCTGCCTGCATGCGATCCAGCGCCTCCACTCCCTCCATCGGCCATGCGAAGGCAAAAAAAATAGAAAAGTCAACCCCCACACAAGGCAAACAATGCACGTGATTTCTCCTTCCTTTCCTTTTCTATCACCTCCTTTCCTTTTGTAGCACAAAATCATTCAATCAACTAAAAAAGAAAGTAATGCATCATTCAATCAATTAAAAAAAGAAAGTAACGCTCATCCACCCTAACATCGCCCACGCGGCCACGCTGCATGCGATCTCTTCTTGTTCTCCTCCAATCACGCTCAAGATTTTGTATGTGATAATTGTCACGTTTTATCGGTGTAAATATCACAGGTGATCTAATCTCTACAATATAAAAAGGATGAAAATAAGACTTTTTATATCGTGCGGTAAAAAACTCTTCGCTCGGTCGCTCCGCTCTTCCGATCCAAGTCTCGCTCTATCGCTCTGCGCCCCATGTGATCCTTCGCTCCGTCCCGCCCGACAATTCCTCTTATGATCACGCAATCCCTTCCTCCACCCACCGCAGCCATCATGTCACAAAAAATTCGGACCCCCGCGAGAAATTTGGCCAATGAGCTCACGGTTTCCTCTCCTCCGCAAGGCCACGTGCGACACTGCCTTCTTTAACCGCCGACACGCCCTGCTCCTACCTGTCCGCCGCCAAAGAGCTCCGATCCCTGAGCCACGCCGGCGTCGATTGGCGCCGCTCTGCCCTAACGGCGATCGCCAGTCCCTCTGTAACACCCTGGTGTTAATCATGTCATTAGCATCTGCATTTCATGAGCATAATCATCATTTAGTCACATGCATTCATGCACATGAAATGATACATGTCATTTGTATGTTTAAATGCATTAAAATTGCTTGATATGCTTGGTCTTATCATTTCATGTATGAAATGCTTGCTTAATTAGTTGTTTAATATTTATTTATTCTTAGTGATGTTTATAAGATGTTTTAGAGCAAGGTTGATGTTGGTCATGTCTTCTAATTATGTTTTATAATGATAGTTTGACTTGGTTTGACTTGATTTGACCATGATAGTGCTTTGTCTTGCTTTTGATTAAAAGTCCTAGCTAGGGTTTATGCATGTAGGTGCACCCTTCATGAAATGTGCGGATAATTTAGTGTAGAGCAAAAGGTATTATAGGATCGTTTCATGAAAGTGGGTGGATCGTGTTCGAAAAGTCAAAAATAGTTTGATTTGAATGAAATTAGGGTTTGCTTTGACCATCGGAGTAGTCGAGCTTTGGTTGATCGTAGTTTCCAAACTAGACCGAATTAGGAGAAAGTTTGTATACGTGTTTTGCTCAGAATTTCGTAAGGAACGTTTCATTAAATTGGATTTTTGCTGAATCGGCACGTATCTCGAGGCACAGGTTGAAATAGATCGATTAGGGTTTGATTTCAGGCCTTTAGTGACGCTCCTATCCTTGGCCGTCTCTGAAATCCCGGCCAGCCACTCTGCCACGCCCGTGGCCGCGCGTGCCGCGTGTCGCGCGTCGTCTGCCATCTCTGACCGCGCGCCGCGCCTTGAAGGGAAGCCGAGCGCGTCCCGTGCGCCGCACTCCATCTCCCCCTTCCCTTCTGCCGTAAGCAAGCAGCAGCAGCGCCGCCAAGCCTCGCCGGCGCCATTGCCAAGCTCACCACCGCGCTGCTCGCCAACCCGTGCCTCGCAACCCTCCAAAACTCGCCCAGGGCTCCGCCCTCGTCCCTCTACCTCGACGTTCAACTCGCTGAGCCAGACGCGCGGTGAAACGCGCGCATCGCGCGGATTCCCGAACTCGCCGGAGTTCCGGCCGCCATGGCGCCGCCACCGCGCAACACGCCCATGACTGCACCACCGTCCGATTCCACGCGCACACGACTCCGCCACCTCGCTCTCTACCTCCCAGACCAGACCGCAGCTCAGGCCAACGACGACGGAGGCCGGAACGCTCGGTTTCCGCCGCCGCCGACCGCCGGAGAGCGCCACCGCTCTCTGCTCGCCGTGGCCAGCACGTCCCAGGCCATCTCCGCGCGTCCTAACGTGCGCCCGCGTCTGCCTTGACCTGCTGGTGCTCGTACACCCACCCGTCGAACCGATCCAGGCCCCACATCGCCGGAACGCCGCGAGCCGCCGCCGTGCCGTGGCCGCCGTCGGGCGCATCGCCGTCGAACCTCGCCACTTCGCCGTCCCTGGCCACCAATCCGTGGATCCGGTCCGCCCCGACCCCAGGAAGCCCATGCGCGCCTCACTCGACCGCCTCACCGTCGGGAACAGCGAGAACGTCGACATGCAGCGCCGCCGTCCGCCGCCTCTCGCCGTCGACCACGCCGCCGTCCACCGTAGCCTGCGCAACGGCCACCAATCGATCCGCATCGTCGAGACGAGTCCGTAGGTGCCCATTGATTCGCCGGAGGATCACCGACGGCGAAGATCCGCCGCTCGCCGCGCCATCCCCTGCTCTGTGCCTATGGCACGCGGGTCCCACCTGTCAGGATGAATATCCTTTATGTTTTTCTATTTCCAGAATTTCATGCATGTCTTGTTTAATTCATAACTCGCTCGTTTTAGCTCGGAATTGAGTGAGACCAATTTTGTTGTGCTTGTTATGCTCTGCTCTATGATAGAAAAATATGAGATGTCATTTTCTGGTAGATTTTATATTTATTTATATTTATTGCATTTATTGCCATGAAAAATAGATAAATGTGTATCTTTCTTTTGGTGCATGATAAAATAGTGGTCCCTGTACAAAATGTTCATGTTTTGTGATGTACAGCATGGGAAAAAAATATGTTGACACTAAGTTCTATGGTGGAAATATCATTTTTGATTTATGTGCTATTTACCATGCTTTCTTAGGAAATTCATAGAAAAATAATTACTAGGGTTTTGGATGTGAGCCTTGGTGTGATTGGTTTTAATAGGTTTAGGTAGCTTGTCATACTCAGAAATCTGTTGTCTGACACTTTTCATAGTATAAAGTATTTTCATGCTTAGATTTATTGCTAGCTTGTCATTTTTGTGTAGGACAATATATGCATGATCTTGCCATGAAATTTTTATGGTAGCCTTTGTAGACCAGTAGGATGCTCTGGTAATTTTTGTAGAATTTCCTGAGGTGGTTATGTATATACCATATTTGTGTTGCATGGTAAATGCCTTAGAAATGCAAGGTAATGTCATGGTAATAGTTTTTGGGTGATATACTATTTGTTCCTAGCATCATTAGGACCTGTTGATGTGCTTAGTATGATAGCCTTGTGCATTTTGCCAATTTATTAATCCTAGCTTTTATATTTATAGTGTGCATTTGTAGTAGATATTAGGGCATGTCATTTCATGTGTATTAATTTATCTTTTGGCTTGTCCAGTAGGTTTATTTGATAGATCATGACTTGGTATGCTTGCTGGAAAAGTCCCAAGTGAAGTGCATGCTTGGATGATTTATTATGAGAGTTGTAAGTTGTAGGTTGCCTGAAAACAGGGTCTCTGTTTTCTCTGATTTCGAGGCTGTTAATGTCAGATTCAGGTCAGGGTGATATGGAATGAATTGTAGATAATTTTGTTAGCTTTCCAACGAGTATTTGTTTGCTGCATTTGGAGTTATAGAACTCCATGTGTGACTGTTTTAGTGACAACATGTCTAGCTGCCATTTTCTAGTGATTAGTGAGTCGGGATGTTTGCTCGATGTAGATCATTAGGGTTTCTTGTGTAGATTTAATTGTGTTTCTACAGAAGAGATATCCACTTACTAATATCATACATTGTAGTGCATTCATCCATTCCTTGTCAATCGTGCATTCCTTAATATTCATCTTTACATATACATTTATATTGGATCGAAAGAGAGAGCACGAGGAGAGCAAGGAGCAACGGAAAGGAAAGGTACACATCTAGAAGTGCAGCAAGAGGAGGTCCCTAAAGAAGGAGGGCACGTCGTTAAGCTGCTGAAGTGCCCAAGGCACCTTCTAACCCTCTTCTGAAGGCAAGCCCCGGTGCATGCTGCCCTTTCCTATGCTTTCTAACTAAATTGATTTGTGTCCTTTTTATATGATGCTGCATTAAGTATAGGAAGTGGTTGAAACCGTTGATGCACAGATATCCTTGTTGAAGTTGTTGCCCTATCCTATTTAGGAGTCTAGGTTAAATAAATGCTCAGTTATGATGATTGTAGTAGACAGTGATTCCGGTCACTTAAGTGGATGTTTGTGGTTAGTCACATGGGTGACTAACAAGCTGCTGCTGAAAACCTGAATAATAAAACATGCTTAGATTGGATGGATATTGTGGTCTTTCCATCTGATCGATTAAGGACTTACCCTTTGTCGGGCTGTGGTCGTAAGTTGAACGTACCTGTCCATATAGTAGGCTCCGCCGGGTCGTGAGCCGCGAAGCTCGTGGGAATGTTAGGGGCCGGCTTTGCTCGCTTTATCACTCCTCCTTTGGCGTGGTAGTTGGGGGAAATGATTGGGCGCAAGAAGATGCGCACGAAGCGTCGTCTTCGTTGTTCGCTCACTTGGCGGTCCGAGAAGGAGGGGGTAGCCGGCAAGACCGAGACTTTACGTCCCGTAACGTCCTGGGAGTGATTGGGTCTGCCGTAATTAAGTAGACCTGGTTTATGACAGGGTATTCGCCAGCTGGTTTGCAATCGATTCGAATCGCCATCTCTCCTGGATAGTGAGAACCCGGGATGCTTCCGCGACATCGTAGTCTTAATATTACAACATATGTTATATTGTCATGTTGCTCCTATTAAAATATTGATCAAGTTACTTATGCTGTTATTTATATATTGCTGAGCATATGTCTTTAACCTTGACTATACAGGATCTATGGTTATGTATGAATAAGTAACCTTTTAACTTGGAAGAATTCAAGTAGTATGTGTAGGCGCACTAATCAACTCTATTTATGAAATTAAATGTGAGTCAGCCAGCTCCAGATAAAGCCAAGCATGATCCTTGGAGTCTTTTTCTTATTTTCTGGTTTCAGACGGGTAAGTCTTGCGGAGTACAATTGAGTACTCACGGGTTATTTCCCACTGTTGCACGTGACTCCGTCTCGCATGAGTATAACCAGTTGTGTGTTGCTGTGGTCGAAGAATAATGCCTAGGGCACGACAATCTCCATATTTCCCTGTCTTGTGCTACTATAGGGTTGACACTATGTTGGCACTATCTATCTTATTTTATTTCCGCTGTACAACAAATGGGTTTTGAAAACTATTGCTTCCGCACTCTGAACTACTCTGTAAATAAATGAGTACATCGCACTCTGATTATAATATATTGAATTTGGTTTAAGATACCTGCGAATTTGAACTACTGAGCTCAACGATCCTTGTTGTGTTGTTGATGAGTTTGAAATCACTCGGAGATTTCCGAAATACCGGGTTTATATGGACTCAAGTGTAGACTGCGATTGCTTCGGTAATTGCGAATTATACTTGATTTCTTATAAATTGGTCGGCTCTGTCACACCCTCCCTGCCGCGGCATAGACGCTCCCTGCCGTGGCGCACCCAATCTCCGCTCTTTCCCAACCGCGGCAAGCGAGACGCGCCGCCAGTCTCTGCCGCCACTCTTGCGTCTTCGAGCACATCTACTACTCGCTGCCCAACTCGGTGTTCTCCCACGCCGTCTACGAGCGCCGCACCGCCTTCGGGCAGGCGCTGGCCGAGGAGTCCCTCGCCCTGGGCACCGACTTCGTCATTTTGGTGCCTGACTCAGGCTTCTACGCCGCGCTTAGGTTAGCGGCGTCGGGGCTCGAGTTCGATGAGGGCCTCATCCGCCGGGCACTACAATGGTCGCATCTTCCTCCGGCCGATGCAGGCGATCCGGGACCTCGCCGTGAAGCTGAAGCTCACCCCCGTGCATGGCGTCATCACGGAAAGAACATTGTGGTCGTGGACGACTCGCTGGTGTGCGACACTACCTCGAGCAAGATCGTGCGGCTCCTCCATGACGCCGGCGCGCGGGAGGTGTAGATGCGTATCGCGAGCCTGCCGTGGTGGGCTCCTCGCCTCACGGCATCGACACGCCAAGCGAAGGCGAGCTCATCTCCAACCGAATGGACTTGGATGGGCGTGCCGGGAGATTGGCGGCGACTCCCTCGCCTTCCTCTCGCTGGGCAAGCTGCACAACATCTACGGCCAAGAGGCGGGGGACTACTGCGACGCGTGCTTCTCGCGCAACTACCCTATGTTGCCCACGTTGGCGGACCCGGACACCGAGCCGGAGGAGTGAGCGGGGAACAGGTGATCTCTACTCTACTTCGTCTGCATGTACATCTAGGTTGTTGGGATTTAGCTCTGTTCGGAGAGTTGGACAATTTTGCATGAACTTTGCGTTTTGAATTAAATGCAAGTTTAATGTCACTATTTCATTTAACAATATTGTTATCTTATCATGCGATCCATTTGTTTTTAGTAAAAAAAATTAATTATCCCGTAGCAACGCAGCGGGCGTGATACTAGTTAAAGAGTTAAAGAGCAAATCAAGTTTAGCAAATCAAGTTTGACTAACATATAAGAAAAAAATACAAAGACATATGACAGCAAATAGGTCCAATATGAAAATATAATTAATAAATAATTAATGATATTTATTTAGTATCATAAATTATTATATAATTTTAATTAAACTTGATGATGCCTTGACTTCTCCAATAAAAATGAAATGATCTATAATTTGGGACAGAGGGGAGGGAGATGGTTTGCGTTAGGCATCACCTAGAATGAGAATGTCAATATTCACCACAAGTTATACTTTGCCAACTAGGCTTTCTCGCAGCCTTTCTTTATGGAGATTTTTATGGTTGCTGCTTGGTGCCTTTGGAATGAGTGAAATGATTATATTTTTTAACAGAAAGGCTCCTAGTCTCGCAAGGTGGAAAGCAGCTTTCAAAAGAAGTTTTTGCTCATCTTATTAGGATTAAACCAAGTCTACATCATTCCATATATCTCTCTCTGGCTTAGGGCACTCACAATGCATACTCTACCATAGAGTCTAAGCGTATTTATTACATTCATATTTATTGTAATTTGCTGATGTGGCGCTGATGTGACAGTATATTTATGGAAGTGAGAGGGAGAAAAACCAAGACTCCAAGTCTTATTTAGACTCCAATTCCACGATATTCGAGATAATAAATGACCTTAGACTCTACCATAGAGTCTGGGTTGGGAGTGCCCTTAGGGCCTTGTAATTTTCGGTTTTTTAGCTCCTTCCTTCTCTCCCGTTTGTATAGATGTGTAGGTGGTCTAGTTTGTGCATAATTAGGTAGCTAGTTGTTGCTCCTCCTATCCCTCCTCCTAACCTCTGGTTGAGTCTTTTGTAAATCTCGCGTAAACTCTTTTGTGTTCCTATTAATTTATCATTGTTGGGGGGCTTTGCCCCATGGTTCCTGCCTGTCCCCAAGCGTCGTTTGTCGATTTCTAGGCATCGTCCTAAAGATTATCTGAGTACGTAGGATTTTTCGACCGATATGAGATCAGAATTTGAAAATAAGAACAAAAAAATCAAATGAGTTTTCCATCTCACTTTTTTATAAGTATCCTATGCAGTCTCTACTTCTCACATTTTAATTTGAGTTGTGGCCCTCCACCCAGATGTCTCCCATGGGTCCTCGTGAGCGCACACAACTGGGTGGATATGGGAGGGAGGGAAAACATGGTGACGGTTGGTGAGAGATGCACACGCAGGTGGTGAGGAAGGATGTGGGAGGAAAGGAAACCGAGCAAATCATATTAGGTTGCGTCGGAGAGGCGTGAGGGGGTATCGACATCTTTTTTCCAATGGAGTGGAACTTTAGCCTCTTTATATTTGATTTCTATGGACTAGTGAGCTAACAAGTAGTTAGGGTTTTGGCTAAAGTTTTGCCCTCCCATTAGTCCTTCTATTGGATACTCAAGGGCCGAGCTTTAGCAACTACTCTCTTAACTGACTTATAATTTGAGACGAATGAAGTAATTGTTAGTCCATGGGATCCAAACAGGTTCTACATGGCTCAAAACTGTTTTCATTATCCTATAACCATATCATGGCTTATGCATTAGCAAACTAACTCCATGCAGGCTGTATTACAAATTAAGAAAAAAAAAAAAAAAAATCTAAACAAAATAGTGAAAATGAAATGGTCTATAATTTGGGATAGAGGGAAGGGAGTAGTGTATACTCCGTATATGACAAGTTCGTAACCCTACTGCCCCCAAGCGTCCTTTGTCAATTTCTAGCCATCGTCCTAATCAGATTATCTGAGTACATAGGAGTTTTGCGACGGATATGGGATTAGAATTTGGAAATAAGAACAAAAAAAAAAATCATATGAGGAGTTTTTCATCTTACTTTTTGTAAGTGTCCTATGTAGTCTCTACTTCTCGCATTTTAGTTTGAGTTCTGGCCCTCCTCCACCCGCCCATGAGTCCTCGTGAGCGCACGCAACCGGGTGGATGCGGGAGGGAGGGAAAACATGGCAGCGGTTGGTGAGAGATGCACACACGGGTGGTGAGGAAGGATGTGGGAGGAAAGGGAACCAAGCAAATCGCATCGGGATGCATAGGAGAGGCGTGAGGGGGTGTCGATGCTTTTTTTTCCAATCGAGTGAAACTTTAGCCTCTTTATAGTTGGTTTCTATGGACTAGTGAGCTAACAAGTAATAAGGGCTTTGGCTAAAGTTTTGCCGACTGATTAGTCCTTCTGTTTGGATCCTCAAGAGCATAGCTTTAACAGCTACTCCCTTAACCGACTTATAATTTGAGACCGAATGGAATAATTGTTAGTCCATGGGATCCAAACAGGCTCTACATGGCTCAAAACTGTTTATCCTATAACCATATCATGGTTGTATTAAAGATTAAGGATTTTTTTAAAAAAAATCTGAACAAAATAGTGAAAATTATTAAAAGGACATAGTAGAGTAATAAGAGTAAAAGACTAATTGATAAAAAGGATACTTGAGGGAAACAAGGCGGCGGTTGGCGAGAGATGCACACATGTGTGGCGAGGAAGTATGTGGAGGAAGGGGAATCAAGCGAATTGGATTGGGTTGCGTGGGGGAGACGAGAGGGAGTATCGATGTCGGTTTTTTTCCAATTGAGTGAAACTTTAGCCCCTGTATAGTTGGTTTCTGTGGACCATTGAGCTAACAAGTAGTTAAGGCATTGGCTAAAGTTTTGCCCACCCATTAGTTCTTATGTTTGGATCCTCCAGAACTAAGCTTTAGCAACTACTCCCTTAACCAACTTATAATTTGGAACCAATGGAGTAATTGTTAGATCAGGGGATCCAAAACTGTTTTCATTATCCTGTAACCATATCATGGCATGTGCATTAGCAAACTAACTCCATGCTGGCTGTCTTAAAATTTTAGAATTTTTTTTTTTTTTAAAATGTAAACAAAATAGTGAAAATGATTAAAAGGACATAGTAGAGTAAAAACTAATTGATGTAAAAGATACTCATAATATTTCATTAAACATAAAGCTTCATCAATATTTTCTGAGTACACCTTCAACAAAAATACTCAGTATATACTATACTCCGTACTTTATGTAGTCCTTCTCTATACATAAGTACACACTGATGATGGACGCTAGTAGTGGTAGCTTGGGTGCATTTGGACTTTGGAGCTCAAACAAAGTGTTGTCATTTCATCTCGCGGCCCTTGGTCTCCACAGGGAAGAGCATGCAGGCTACTCCTGCGAGGCCTAGGACCAGCTCGAAGACTAGGACGGCTTCCATTTGGTGGCAGCTCCGCAGCAGGCCAACAGCAATGAGGGGGCAAACGATGCCACCAATCTTACCAATGGCAGTGGCAATGCCAACACCTGTTGAGCGCGCTGATGTTGGGTACACCTGCAAATTAATACAAGTCATGAGAAATCAATCATATTCATAGATAAGACTGATCAAGTTGAGAGAAACACAAACCTCTGGTGCATAAAGGCACAAAACTGTAGAGCTTCCCATGCCACAGGCGCGAGCACCGAATAGAAGAGCGGTTGTCAGTGTTTCTTTCTGATGAACAGCCAGAGGTCCGAGGAAACCACAGCATCCAAACAGTAAGATCCACATCGTAGCTTTCCGGCCAAACCAATCAACGATAATGGCAGAAATAACCAAGCCTGGAAACTCTGGTACAAAGATGCCTTGGGTTAGTATTCTACTATTTCATAGCCACCACTACTACTGGAAATCAAATGGGGTGATTGTAGGTACCTGCTAAGCTAGTTATGAACACATCTTTGTAGAGATTGGAGTCCTTTTGTTGCGCTTCAGATTTCTGAGCAGACTTGCATCTTCTGTTGGCATCACTGAGCTGCGACGTCAGCAACACAAGCCCGTAATAGGCAAAGGAGTTTGCAAACCAAACAAACCAAATAAGGAGAGTCGATCTGAGCAGCTTGCGTGAGAACAGCTTGCGCAGGGCAGCAATGCCACCAGAAGAACTAGATTTGGAGCTCATGGTCATGTCATGCTCTCTGACAGGAAGCTGCCCATTCTGGGAACCATGGTCGACTAACTGTGTTTCCCTGTGGTATGTGAGAACTCCAGGAGGAAGAGCGACTCTGTTCGTCTTGGCCATTCTCTCCAGGACAAGAGTTGCATCAGAGATTCTGTTTTGTACGCAGAGATAGCGTGGCGACTCAGGCGCAATGACAAAAAACACAAGCAAAACGAAGCATGGAAGGGAGGTGAACGCCAGCAACCACCGCCAACTCAATCTTGACAAGACAATCTGCATTACACACAAATGTAATTAACGAATAAATGCATGCCTAAGGGAAATCAGTGTGGCCAATATTGTCAAATTGTTGGTCGCATTGCATTGTACTTGTACAAATTCAGAGTTCAATATAAAATAAGGTGCATGGCCCATGCTTATAGTAACACTGATCTTAGAATTGTCTTACTTTGGGACCTATATTTCCTTTAAACATTTGGGTTTTATTTCTTTATTTATTTATATAAATAAAGCAAGAAAAATAAGCCTCTTATCTATCTCATCTATGTTTCTTGGAATTAATGGTTTGTACTCTCTCTCCATCCCAACATATGAAGATTTCTAATGTCCTAAATCAAAATATCGCGTGTTTTAACCTAAGAAAGAACTTATAAATCCTTACAGTTTGGAGTGGACCATGTAAATTGTATTGTATTTATATATACTTCAAATTAATTTTTGAGAAAAAAAAGGATATTTCCAAAAAAAATGTGAAACAAAGGAAGAGAAGATCTCATACCCACGCAAGTGAAGCCTCGAAGATGGTTCCAATAGTCCAGAAAACAGAAAACACAATCATCCAGGCACCACGGTTCTTTGCAGGAACAAATTCCAAAAACCAAGATGAAAATACATGTGTGCCACCAACTCCTATACCCACAAGAAACCGAATAGCCAGCAAGGATATATAGTTAGGAGATAAAGCACTTATGAACCCTGCTCCAGCAGTAAGAATAACCGAGAACAATAAAGCAGTCCTGCAATGAGAAAATACAAGATTTAGACCTTGTTTGGATGTTAAAGTATTAAAATACCATGGTGCAAAACCGCGCGTGGTTTAAAGAAAAGATGTATAGAGTGCAGTTTTTAAACTCCAAAAAAAGAAAACAGTTTTAGCAGGTAAAGTTTATTGTTGTATTCAAACACTTCATGATGGCACTCAAAACCATAGTATGTTTTCACATACAGAATGTAAAGATATAGTAAGCGATGGTAGGAATTAAATATGCAGAAATTGTATAGGAATTTCATAGGAGTTAGTTTATATATTTTCAAAGAACATAGGAAACATAAATTTTCCTCCATTCTAAAGGGAACCTAAAAAGTATTTCAACTTTTGTGCTCCCAATCAAGTCCAAACTACAAACATAGACCTTGCATTAGAAAACGGGTGGCCTGATCCCCCCTCGACTTTGAAAATCAGCACAAGCAACTCCTTAACGGTACGTGGTTACCATTTAGCAAGCTTGATTTTGAAAGCAGTACACACAATTAATTGCTACATATAAATAGCATTCCCTATGTTATTGCATATATCTTTTTTCTTTGTGAGAAAATGTTAGAGCATATATCTTACAAAAAATGCCATACAGTATCATGTAGTACATGGCGCTACTATATATGTATTGCATCGAAGTTGTCCACGAATTACAAGGCATTCATGAAACAACGAAAAAAAGATGTGATGGACTGAGATGTCTGTGTTTTCTTTTCATGCTACATAGAGAGACTGTTTGCTGCATGCCTGCATACGATACTATGTCTGTATGTGTAAACATTAAACAAGAGGCATCACAACGGAAACATGACCATACTATATATGTAGACAGAGCGAGATACCTTCTTCCATATTTGTCGGAAATATAGCCCCAGGAACAGGCTCCCAGGAGCATGCCAGTGAAGACGACGCTAGAGAGCAGGCTCTCATGCTGGGGAGAGACATTCCACTGCTGCCGAACCAGTGGCCCAACGAAGGACAGCAGCATGAGCTCCATGGAGTCCGCGAGCCAGCCTGTCCCGGCGTACACGAGAACAAGCGCCTGGAACTTGCCAAACCCCATGGCCGTGAGCGCGTCATCCGTCGTGTACGTCTCCATGGTGACAGCTAGCTGGTTCATCATCAGCAAAGTGAAGTCGTAAGGCAGATGCTGAGATGCATGCATGCCATCAGAGATCAGCTAACTACACAGCTTGCTGCAGATGGCTTTACCAGCAGATCGAGAAGGATGAAATTGAAAGAGATCAGCGAGGAAGGCAGCACAAACCGATTGATCGAGGCGGTGGAGCAAGTACGATGACGGCGAGCGGCGGAGCAGTGGAGTGGAGCTGCCGGAGTGTGTGCGTGTGCTCTTGTGTGGGTTGGACTGATGGCGACAGGATTGACCAAGCCGGAAAAGGTTGGCGGACTGGATGGGATTCTCGATGGACGGATGGGGAAGAAAGAGGACGAGTTGAGTGATGGCGTGAGCACTGAGCACGGGCTGATCACGATGTCTTGGTCTTCTTCCTGTGCGGCTCTATATATACACCTCTAATAATAACGAGTGGCGCCTCTTCTTCCTTTCTTGTACCTGCTCCCTCCATTTCAAAGTATAGTTTGTTTTAGCTTTTCTAAACGCATTTCTTCTATTAATTATAAATTTTTTAAAAACAAAGTGTATAACTAAATGCATAAAAAAAATGTATCTAAAAATACGAATTATAATTTGGAATTCCTAGAGTGCACCAGGTAACTCAAAATTTCAATTTTTTAGGCACTTTTTCAGAATAAAAGAACCAAGGTGAAGAAGCTCAAAACCCTGTTAATTTTATTTTTCCTACCTCCGTTTTTGAAAAAATGGCCCTATAAAATTACATTGACTATTTTGTCTTCACTTTTTAGAAAAGGTGCCTTAAATGCAGAACAAAGGCACCTGTCAAAAATGAAAAAAATCAAGGGAGAAGAAGTTCCACAAACTATATGATTCGGATGAAAATCGTTTGCCTGTTTAGATGCAAAAATTTATATAGCTAGCAAGTCCATCCTGTCTTTGAATTTGGAACAAAATCGATCATGTGTGGGTGTGGCATAACCACATAGTGTAATGTTCTCGTGAAAGCGTAGAAACAGAAAAGCCAACAAAGACTAGCGCGCGTGCCCTGCTGCCTTTTAGAACGTTGAAAGATTTTTTTCAACGGGGGAGAAACGTTTCGGTTGCTCATAGGAGATTAGAGGACGTGTTTGACGCTTTGCAGTAAAAAGAAATGTTTTCTATGTAGTAGATCGGATTTATTATGAGCAAGAGACCAAAAAAAAAAGGCGAAAATAAAGGCACAAGATTCGTTGAAACACTCAATCGAAACACTAAAACGTAGCATTACTTTTCTTCTTCTAAAGTATGCAGGAAAACTTGCTACCGTACGTACCAAAGTCCTTTCGCATTAGTTCTGCAATCAAAATGACACGCATGGGATTCTCTACTTTTCATCCTGACTTTTTCCTCCAATTTCTTTTTATTAAAAAAAAAGGCTTCATACATCTAAAAAGAAAAAGGAAATGACTAATACCTTCCATTTCAAATTATAAGTCATTCCAAGAATTTTACTTTAAGTTTGACCAAAATTATATAAAAAAAACTACAAATATTTATAACATCAAATAGGTATATTATGAAAAATAATTGATGAAGAGTCTAATGATACTTAGTTGATATTATGAATATTATTATCTTATCATGTAAATTTGATCGAACTTGAAAAAACTTTTACTCTCCAAGATTTTTGTAATGACTTATAATTTAGGATGGATGAGTATATTTAGGTCATCGAGCAACCATATCCCCATGGTGCAGTCGCGTCTCCGCAGCTTTTAACTCCTTGTGTCATTTTGATTTCATCTGGCATAGAGCAAACGGTGCTATTTGCTTTTAGATTTTAGGTTCAAAAAGCAAAAAATATGAAATACTTGAATTTATTGGATAAATTCAGTTGATAATTCATTCTAAACATATTGTTTGATGATTTTCTCCAAGTCATACGTGATATGTCGTATTATTTCAATGCGTTGCAAACAATAAAATGGAGGGGCAACGCCATGCCGATGTTTTGTAGTGTTGTCTTTTTTCTTATTTTTATAAATATATACCAAAAACTAATTCCATTTTCAAAAAATTGAAATGATATATCATGCAATATTTTATTTATTAGGGTGTATGGCATTTAGTAATATTGTACTGGATAGTTGGATGCTATAATTGATCTTAAACAAAAAATTAACTACAAAGTTAGACCTATGTTAAGCACTACAATTTCGTATTAGTCATGTCCCAGCTTTTTTGAAATTTGTAAAATTTGAATATCAAAATTTGATAATTTAAAATAAACATTTGAGTGACCCTAAATAGATAACTTTTTAACTACGAAGTTATAGATCATGTCAACCACTACAACTTTGATATTGATTATGTGAACATTCGAGGTTGTCTGAAAATTTTAAATCTACAAATGGAAAACATATATTTGAGACACCAAATTACTCTGAACAAAAAAAAAGTTGTCAATCACAAAGTTATAGATCGCATCGTGAACTTCAACTTTGGAGGACCATCTTGTTGAGTTTCACAATTTTGATATAAAGTTCATCTTTATCCCACTTTATAGGAAAAATTATGAATTTTTGTCAACTATCTATAGAAGAGACGGCAGCACCTGCTAATCGATTGTTATTTTCTATTATCTCTATTAATCAGACATGGTATTCTCCTGTCCTATAATGTCAGGCCTTGTTTGCTCTTACCGTTACAGTGAGATATGCTCTTTCAACCAGTATACCTTTGTTATCGATTAGAGCTTTCCTATTATATATGTAATGTCTACCTCTACATTCCTCTTCATAATTCATATCATCCGGCTTCTTTGGGTGGATAAGACGCCCAAGCTGACGTGATTTGAATTGGTTTTGTTTCAAAATTTTCAGAATATAAAACTATCCCTTAGCTAAATTAATCCATGTGCCTAAGGTTATCAAGTTGTGATTATTCAAGTTTTTTGCAATTTAGGTTCTATATTATAAGTTTATAACCCTACTGTAGCTTGACAATTTTTGGAAAGTAAATTACAAAATGCAAAGAGGGTTAGAAAGACTTAATTTTTTTTGGCAGGATATAGAAGTGTCAATACTCTTCACTAATCTTTGACTCTTGGTTGAATAAATGTAACATTCTCTTGATGAGTCCATACAATTTTCTTTTTTAAGAAAACAATAATCGTAGTTTGAGACAATCATCATTCTATGTTTAGGACAAAAAAGTATTCTAGATTCACTTAGAGGGTGTTTCACATGATTCGGAGTCGTCTCCTCCAAAACATTTTAGGTCTCCCTCCCCTTTTTACATAAAAAACAGCTTCTCCAAAAAACATTTAGCGGGGCACTTCTAAAGGTGCCGAGTCATGAAGGAGCTCTGCCAAACATGCCCTTAGAAATTGTTAAATGTTAAAGAGAAAACTATTAGAAGAAAAGTAGTACATATTTTACAAGTGAAAAGAGTTTCTAGCTTCATTAGAAAAGATATCCAACATCAACTAATTTAGAAATATTCTATTTGCTTAGTTAAAATGTCCTAATAAATATTATTATTGATCCCCTAATTCGAAACCAATTTTCAATTAACCATCGACAAAAGTGTGCACTGAGAGAATAAAAACGAAATAGAGAAGAATAACAAAACAAAAAAAAAAAAAGGAGATAACAAAGAAAAACAACGAAAAAATTGCAAAAGAAATACACAAAAAAAAAGCCCAGGAGAAGGCCCGTGCGGGTGCGCTGCCCCTGGCTGGGCCGAACAACCCTCCATTCGGCTGCGGACGTCGGCCGCATTCGTTCCTTCACCCTGCCTGCGTCCGTTCTCTTCTCTCTCTTCCCCCGTCTTTTCTGCGACGAGCCGACCCACTGTCGCCGCCGCCGCAGCCGCCCTACACCAGGTGCCGAGGTCTTCGTCGGATTCTTCTCCGGCTACGAGCTCCCACCAGCACCAGGTATCCCACCCCTTCTTTTCCCTTCATGCTGAACGAAATCGAGCACCCAAACCCTAACTCAAAACATGGGGCCTTTGAACTTTTTGCATGATCGGGTGTATATACACCCATGTCCTGGTCCACCGCCCCTGGTTGCTGTTGCCTTGCGGACTGCAGCTATGTGGCTCCGTTCTCTAGGATTCTTGTTGCTTTTAGAATGCTGATTCTGCCTCCTCTGTCTGGTTTCAGAGCAAGCAGCTGCCGTCAAAGTGTACATGAGCAATGGTTTATGTTGGGTCCAAGGCAATTAGACCCAAGGGGAGCACAGGAAATGGCTCGGGAGATGGAGGTTTAGATGATAGCTCACACAAGAAGAGAGCAAGGAAGGATAAGAGCGAGAAGCCCCGGAAAGGGGTTCACAGCTCAAGTAAAGGACCTTCTGTAGGGAAACCTCGGCATGGGAAGGATAGGAAGCAGAGGAGCGATGATGGGAAGAAAGGGAAAGGGCGAGGAAAAGGACCATCATTCAGGAAGCTCTGTGATGGCGAACCCCAGGAGCGGGAATCTCAACAATCAGGATGCATTGCCATCCTCCGATGCATCAAAACCAGTACAAAATGTTCTTAGGTATGAGTATGACAGTTCGTGCCTTTTGAATTTACCCATCGCTTTTTTAAATGTAGAGATCAACAATATTTTCTGCGCATGAAGATATTTAAGTGCTAATAGGCTTATTTTCTGATGATCAACAATGTTTAGGAAAAGAGTTGATCCTGAAACTGCAAAGTACTTCATGGAGATCTCAAATCTCTTTGATAACAAGGAGATTGATTTTGAAGAGCGATCAACTATATGCGCTAATGCCTTAGAAGAAACTAGAGGGAAAGAGCTTGAACTTGCCACCGATGCTGTTATAAGCCACACCTTGCAGGTTCTTATAGAAGGCTGCGAGTTGGAGCAGTTGTGCACATTCCTTCAAGAATTGTATTGACTATTTTTTCGGTTATTGCCATGGACAAAAATGGGTCACATGTGGCTGAAGCAGCTCTCAAGTCACTCACAACACATCTTGAAGATGAAACCTCCAAGGCCATGATAGAAGAGATACTAAACAAAATATGCAAGGTATTATTTTCTTTGACTGAAGGGCAGGCCTGGTGCATGATGAGAGCTGTCTCACTGAGTCACCAGGTCGTGGGTTCGAAGCAACCTCTCCGCAGATTTTGCGGGGGTAAGGCTTGCAGTTGCATTGATCTTTTCCCTTCCCCAGACCCCACTCATGTGGGAGCCTCCAGCACTGGGTCTGCTTTTTTATTCTTTTCTTTGACTGATGACAACATATATCAATCCATTTTCTTACAATGGACCTCAAATTCGAAGTCATTGTTTCAGGTTATTGCTGCTTCGATGCTGCTAATGTGATGTCCAGCTGCTATGGATCACATGTTCTCCGCGACTCTACTTTGTCTTTTGTAAGGGTGTTCACAGAGTCACTACAAGACTTCCACACTACTAAGAGATCTGCTGTTCTAGCTGAGAGGCTGGGTTGTGGGACAAATCAACCTAGTGGACATGTTTCAAAGAATTTTGAAAATGGTTTCTCAGGCATGTTTAGGTCTTTCGTGAGAGAAATGCTACATAATGCAAAAGCTGACATTGCAACTTTTACGAGTTGACAAGAACAGTAGCCTTGTTTTACAGGTTAGTATCATTGCACGTAATGTAGTTCTGGATTTTGGTTACTGAATGTCTGATTTGGAGTTGAGCACAAGAATGACAACTAAATGGAACCTAAGAAACGATAAATTGCAGTAAAGGATAAACTAGGGTTCTAAAGCGAGAGATAAAGAGAAAAAAAGTAGTTGGCAATTGTCTTCTTGCTTTCCTCCTCCAGCTCATGGATTTATCCCCTGCTACTTCTCAACATTGCACCATGGCTTTAACTTTTAGGGCAGAAAAATAGTTTAACTGAGTACAGTAACTTTTAAGGCTAACAGCTGGTGAAATATAAATAGAACTAGGACAGTTAGATCATTGGTAAACGAGGATTTACTGATCCCCTGACAGGTCTGAACTTCTGTTAAGTTTTTTTTTTTTTTTGACCATTCTCTTAAGTTTCTTTTGTATGCAGTTTTGTCAGTAAAAACCTTGGCCTGACAGAATCTGTCTTAACATGTCATTCTGCAGACTGCACTGAAGCTAACGCCTGGTGATGATAATGAATTGCATCATATAATCTCAATACTTCTTGGTTATGATGAATATAATACTGTACAAAAAAAGAGAGATTGCAGTGAAAAAGAAGGAGGAGATTGTTACTTTACTTGAAGAAAGTGCTTATAGTCATCTCTTGGAGGTATTGTTTGAGCATTTTCCCCTGCAATGAAAAAAGTCAAATCATATATCCTTGTGTTTCCTTGTAACTAAGTCTCGCTCTACATTGATCTTGTGGTTCTTTATTTCTTTTTCATATCTGCTTTTTTTATTGGGTGTGTGAGAGTACTCAAGCACAAGGATTGGTGGCAAAATCCTAATGATGATGCAAATTTATTGTTGTGGATAATACCAATTGCTCATTAGGTGATAATAATGCTTTGCAGGTGATTGTGGAGGTTGCCCCAGAGGAATTGTGCAATGGTATGCTTGCAGGTAGTTTGAAGGGTGCATTATTCGTAATCTCATCTCACCACTGTGGCAACTATGTGGTGCAAGCTTTCATATCATCTGCTAAAACCTCAGATCAGGTATACAGATTTGTGCAGGAAGTAACATTATGTAATATTCTTTCAGCAAACTAATGTTCTGCGCTAAAGTACTCTATTATCTATTCATGTTGCCCTGAGAACGAGACATGGGAGTTTGTCAACAACTTGTATATCATTGCTTCATGTTGGAAAATTGGAGGCACTGTAACATACCTGCTTGGTTGGATATTCATGACTGGTTAATGGTGGATCTTGATTCTTGATACTGAACATCTGAAATGCATCCTTTATCATTCATTCACTGGTCATGGCCAATCTCTTGTCTGAGCAGCTATCCTGTTGTTGCAATAACCTTTGATATCATTTCTTTGCTCTACTTCTGTATGTACTAATTATCCCGTAGAGGATAGAGCACCTATGTATGTTATAATGTGCTTATGTGAGTCCATGTGCCGAAATTATGCATAGAATGTGATTTGTGTTTTACATAATTTTTCTACTTAACATTTCCAATCACGTTATATTTTCCCAATATGAGTTTCTTTATTTCAATTTGATAATACCTTTATTTGCTCAGATGAATCAAATATGGGAGGAACTTGGTCCAAAAGATGAAGGAATTGCTTGAACTAGGTAAAACAGGGGTTTGAAGCTTCCATCTTAGCTGCATGCCAGCGCTTGAAACTTATCTCCCTTTGAGGTCTTCATTTATGAACTTTTTTGTTTCTGCATCATTATTTTATAACTGATTTTAGCAAATATGTCTGATTCCTTTGTTATGAACTGCAGAGTTCTCAAGCTCTTGCTGCAGCGTTAAGTTCAGATTCTGAGTCTCCTGATAGCATTGTTGCACACATACTTTTTCTTGAGAACTACCTACGTGAGAGATCTTATTGAAATGGACTCATGGAGCTAAGATGAGCATTCTGGGTTGCTTGATGCTGCAATCTCTTTTCCGATACCCGCATGTATGTTGAAGTTGGTGTATTCTTTCTAAACTACCACATGGTAGCAATATATCTCTAATTTATGGTGCATGCTGCTAACTGCTCATTGTTTTCTCCTAGTTTCCAAATTGTTTTATGCTCATTTGGCTAGTTTGATTTTTATCTAGCTTTGGTTTATATTTTTCTGAGACATTGTCTTCTTTCAATCTCTTATATTTTTTACATGTCTCTCCTACCTTGTTACTCCTAATGAGTAACGCTTTATTTCTTGAACAATATAGCAAATACCTAGTAGTCTGTATCTGGCTCTTTATCTCTCTGTCGTATTAACTAATTGCTGCCATTATGTTTTAACATTAGTTTGGAAAAACCTGGATGGCTAAAAACCTTGCTCTTGCATTCCTTTTCTTGTGCAGCAATATATTAGCCCCCATATGTCTTAAAAGCTTGCTGGCCATGGGGGATGATCAGATCCTCCAAATTTCCAAGGATTCAGGAGGTAGCCGTGTTCTTGAGTCTTTTCTAGGTTCAAGTGCCACTGCAAAGCGTGTAAATTTAAAGTTTTTGAAAGTAAGCCTCTTTCAAACACCCCAACTACTTAGAGACTATTTCATAACTTCCTCAAATTGTGTCCTTATATAGTGAATATATATGATTCGTTTATGCCTTGCAGTTTAATAAATGTTTGAATTGCATGGGTAGTGCTATAATATTTTGAGCAGTAATCATCATGACAATAAGGCTATAAAGTGTTGGTTGAATGTTTAGTTCAAGTAAAAATATACTTGGTTCAACTAGTTTTACAGCCTGATACAGCGTGCGGCAATGAGGAGTGAAATGAGACTGAGTTGGAATGGAGAGGATAGCGAGGCAATTGCGTGGTGGGGAGATAGCTGGTGGCAGCGGCTGAACCACGCGACAGCCACCTTTGAAGAGGAACACCACCCGCTAGGGAGGTTCTTTTCTTCTTCGATAAATCCTTATTACATTCTCGAAGCCCCTTCTAGAACAGGAGCATGCTTCCTAAAAATAACTCTGCAGTCCAAGCCACTAGTTCTGCATGCTCTAAATTTAACTCGGCATTCTAGCCACTAGCTGGAGGACGCCTGGTCAGGTGCCTATAGTGGAGACCTAGGAAGGAGTCCACAACACTGTCTCATTACCAAAACCTTGTTTGTCTTCATTATGATAGGAAGAATTAAAAAAAAAATGTTTCACAAAGCTCAAATGTGTTCATGAGAATTCTACTTTGCCTATAGTGGAGGCCTAGGGAAGGAGTCCACAACACTGCCTCGTTACCAAAAAAAACCTTGTTTGTCTTCATTATGATAGGAAGATTTAAAAAAAAAAATGTTTCACAAAGCTCAAATGTGTTCATGGGAATTCTACTTTGCCTAGGCTTTGCAGAACTCATTTGATCATTAGAGTAGGGGCGATGTTTGGATCCTACCAGCTAATAGGCCTGCTAATTGTCTATTTAAGAAAAAATTGTTTTCATTAAATGCTATATCCTGATAAAATCTTAAAAGCTCTGCTGCTGAACCTAGGGGCAAAGCCACAAGCAATGAACCCTGGTGCACTATTTAAGAAACTTACACAACTTTATTGAAACACATGGTGAAATTAAGTCCCTTAAATGGCAAAAGAATTTTACCCTGGTGCCTGTGCACCAGGTAACATGAACGTGGCTTCGCCCCTGGCTGAACCGAACACATCCTGGATGGGCGGCCAGTAGATACTATCATTTTTGTCTGCAATTCCTGTCGAGGATTATTTGGATGGGCATAAGCAAAACAAGTAGGCTATGGTTAGGTGTGACCACTATACCTATATTCATCAGGATAATGTGGATCTTAAAAGTGGCTAGATAAAAAGTTAATGTTGGCCGCATGAATAAGGTCAATGGTGTGCTTTTGTAGCAGCGCAGTGACTTATTCTGTGTCAGATGATATTTGGTACTTAGTTTTTTTTTGTATGGTGTATTAGGATCTGAAAATTCAAACTTCATGAAATTTAACCATTAGTTAATCAAATTATATGCATGCTTAGTGTATGGAACTTATATCGTTGTGCATTTCACAAACCTTTAAATGCGAGATTGATTTTTTTATAGCAATTGCCAATTGATGATAATGTATTGTAAAGAAAAATTATTATCAAAGTACACTCACGAAGTCTTTTCAAATCCTAATATGCCTTATAAAAGGAAATGGAGGGACTACTATTACTTAACATCAGTTCGCATTGTGATGAAAGCAGATATATACAGATACAAATACAGATAATTTCATTTCGGATCGGATATATACAGATACAAATACAGATAATTTCATTTTAGGATATAGATGATGTCAGATCAGGTCTGCCGGATACAGATACGAACTGATAGTTATGGTCAGTTGATAGTTAGATACTAGCATTGAGCTACATATATGTATCAGATATCCAACTTTTGAGTATCCAGATTCAGATATGGTATTGAACATTGAATGTCCGGATTTTGTATATGGATTATGCATCTAGTATCAGAACCCTTTGGATTCAGATATGGACTATCCATTGGGTTTCTGAACCCTTCGACGGACGGATACACCTTCGACAGACGGATAGACATAATTTATCTGTCCTGCTTTTATCCCTATATTGCATGTCAATCTTTTTTTTGGATTTGTTAAGCTGAACCCCTTGGCACCTGACTCTAGTTAACATCTCATTATTTCTGTGTATTTTATTGCTTTTGAACAGCAGTATCCACAGTTTAGTAAACAGAAGCTGCAGACTGTTTATATATTATGTTTTCTAGATTAGTCTTCATTTTTACCAGCATATGTGTTATATGGCAGGTTGCAAGGTCATTATGGAGAGATTGCTATGAATCCTTCTGGTTCATTCTTAGTAGAGAAGTGCTTTACTGCCAGTAACTTTTCTCATAAAGAGGCTATAGTGGCAGAGCTGTTGGCTATGCAATCTGAACTATCTAAAACAAGGCATGGGTTCCACTTGCTAAAGAAGCTGGATGTTGATAGGCAAGTCATATTTCCATTGTCTGGGAATGCACTTTGTCAAATAATATGTGCTACAGTATAATTTATTGAAAAGTTGTTCAGTTTTTGCCCATGTTAACCGACTTATTGCCCTTTTTTATCACAGATATGCTAGGCGACCTGAGCAGTGGAGAGCTAGTCAAACTTCAAAACAAACAACTCAAAAAAGAAGTTTGAGGCTGAATTTGGCTCAAACAGTCAATCTACTGGGCAGAATATCAAAGAAAAGTTATCTCAAAGTCCCATGAAGAAACATAAGCAGAAAGAGGGAGGCAGACAAAATTACTGAGGGACACCAGGAGCAACAAACCAGATATCTCTCAGAAAGAAAACAGTAAGAGGCCAAAATCTGCCAAGGCATCTTCTGAGAAAGGATCAAGTGGCAAGAAACCCCTGAGCTGAAGGTGCTATTGCTAGTGCCAGCATGGTGTTCTTGAAGGGCTCTGTCAAGAGGAAATCCCCAGGTTCCTTTCAGAGCCCAGCCTCAAGAAACAAAACATCACAAATCCGTTTCTGGTAGACCAGACGACAAACTTTTTTGTTTGAAATAGTGGTAGTAGCGCACCGTTTGTCAAGAATGCTGTCAAACAGAAACAGTCCATTTCTGAGCTCGCGGGCCTGGCTGGTAAGGAGAAGCTGACTGCATCTGAAGTTCGCAAATTGCTGAAGCCTGAAATGTCAGGCAAGAGCTAATGAGTTCCAGAACGTGTCAGCAGCTGTAGAAAAATTTAAATCAGGTATTTTTGCCCCTGTTGTCCTTAGGTTGAGTAGAGGCAACAATTTTGCTGGTCATCCTTCCTCGTATGTTGCGGAAAGAAACTGCAGCACGAGATGGGTAGGGTTTGTTTCGGTAGAAATGTATTCGTGATGCCTGTCATGATACTGGTTTCTTTTCCTAATGAATCTGTTTTCCTCGTATGTTTGATCCGCTGCTTGCTGATACATAGAGTACAAAACATGTAGAAAGATGGCAGCCCTGTCCAGGTCAACATTAGTGCAGGAAATGCCTAGAGACTATCTAACCTAGGAGGAACATGTCAGGACTGTAATGTGGGTACTAGAATCCAAGACACGAAGGTAATAATTACTCGGGAGTGGTTGAGAACATGCCATGCCCATCCATCCATCCATTGCAGTTAACCATGAAATCTGGTAGTCCCACTAGCTGCCTCCTTCACATGTGTGTTTGTCCCAACTCAGGTTCACTGACCCCGCTAACAAATTGATCTGCTGTCTCGAAAGATTCAGTCCACATTCATACGTGGCCGCCTTCGTCCTCATGCCCTGCAGAGCGCTGTCCAAAATGTTTCTTGTCTCCTAGTTCAAAATTTGTCCACATTGACTGTAAAAATATTGTCAATAGGACTAGATCGATGTAGCAAACGAGTTTGGTATGACCTCCCCATATGGCTTGCTACAACACAAACCACTAACTACTCCTGGAAAGTGAGGCTAAGGGATAACGGGTCAGGTTCGATTGGGTGGAGTCTCCGCGGCACCCAAACCCGAAACCCGAACCCAAAACCCAAAACCGATTCGGTGAAAATCCAAAACCAAACTCCAAACCCACGCAAAACCAAACCCGGATGGATACCCGAAACCTCGCGGATTACCCGCGGATATATATACATATATTCACATGTATGAACAAGAGAGAACAAATAATAAATATTTTCATGAGTCAACATTGAAAAACTTAATAATTTAAGTAAACAAATTATTATTCACATTTTATAAACATAATTTTTTAATTCCAAATGATTTATTTGGTATCCATTGGATATCCACCGGTGAAATACTAAACCCAAAACCCAAACCCGAACCCAAACCCCGAAAAGTTTGGGTGAAAAAAATCACTCCAAACCCCGAACCCGCAGGACCCGAAACCCGTGGATTACCCGCCCGAACCCGATCCGCCGCCATCCTTAAGTGAGGCACTATTAAGGAAGTTTACATAGAGATTGTGCTCTACAACCATAGTAAGTGGACTTCCCCCTCCATCCCCTCTCGCACAACAATCGATGCAATAAACTACGTAATTACATGGAAAACTTTGTCCCGCTACCCTCACGCCGCATTGTTTCCTAAGGAAAGAAGGAGCCGATTTGGGCTACTCACTAGTTCTTGCCACCAAACCAAAAAAAAGGTTTGTTGAGGTAGTCCCCTAGTCATGTGTCGTAGAGTGTGTTGTTGTCATCCACAACTGGGGTCTCAAAGCCTTGATTTCCTTCCACCCGATCAAATCAACCCTCGACACATGCCTACGTAACCCTCACGCATGCACACCACTACGAGGATGATGACAAAGAGCAAGCTTCCATCGAGGATCCGCGATTCAAGGTTGAGGTGATTGGTTCCGGTGGATCGTTAACGGAGAAGAAGAGTGGTAGGGTTGACGCCATCATCACGCTAGGTTTCTAGATCCACCATCATCGCTGCCGCCCGCATACGCTTGGGTTTGCTTAGCTCCGATGCCAAGGATAGGAGGGATCTAATGCCACTTGTTATACCTCATTAGCATTTGGTGAACACCGCTAACGTGAGGAACAAAGTGAGAGGGATACAAGGCCGGGAACATAAAAGAAATGTTCCTCTTACCGATTTTAATATTGTTGAATCGTAATAATGCCTCGGTTCTGTGATAGTGTCTTATGCCAATCCTAATGGATAGTTTGATGGTGTTGTTTTTAAGACTACTATATCATATAAATGAAATGAAATAAAACTTAGATGAAACACCCATTTCAATTGTAGAATTTCATTCTATGGTTTCTTAGGCATTTAATTTCAAGATTCACCGAGCCGGATCGTGCTTAAAAATGTTTTTAGTTAGATGAAACTCATTTATTCTCTATCTTATCAAATACCGCTACCATATCATAAAAACTCCCCCCCTCCGTCCCTTAGCGTTTGTCGTTGAGGACCGAGCATAAGAAACAAGAAGTCTAGCAAAAAACCAAACACCCTCTATAAAAAGCAACCTTTTACTAAATGGAGAGTACAATGAACATGCTATTGATGTCCCCATCTTGTCATGATGAAGAAGATGTGCCACATGACACAAACATTGTTCCACGGTAGAAGAAACAATTACCGGGCAAGAATAAAGTTATTGAAGCTTGTAGGGCAACAATGATCAGCCTCCCTCGCAACTACACTTGAGATCTCATCATAATGCAAGGTTAAAAAGCGGGATCCTATTCCTAAAACGGCTAACATCAAGGGACAAAGCAAGTACATGACAACCTATTTAATGTACATAACGCCACGTAACCTCACTAAAACTAACGAGTAACGGCTAGTGGCCCTCGACGCATGACCGCGGCTTATACAAAACATAAATGGCAAACTACGATAACGGACACACGAAGACGTCTTCCTGAGAATACGCCAAGCTAGGTCGCTGTTTGCAGTGGGTATGACACGCCGAGATCTGCGAGATCTGCCGCTTGCGCTCATCCTGCCCCCAATACCCCTTCCTTCGCGCCCCGATCCACCCGCTGAAGAGCGGCCACCGAAATCCGCCGGCGATGGTCGTGTGCAAATGCCGAAAGGTAATTCTTTCACACCCGACGATATGCCGATCCCGGCCCGTACCCCACGGTTTTTCGCGTTGTGTTTGTATTGATCAGCCGCAGCACACGGGCCGATTTGGGATCTGGGGTGTAAGGTGAGTGGGTCGGCGGCGGCGTGATCCCGATTCGACCAAGCTCCCATTTTGGGGCCTGTTAGCGTTCACGGCGGGCGTTGAGGTTTGCTTGCTCGACGCTTGGGCAAAATCTCATCGAATACCTCCCTTGTGTTCTTGGAGCCGAATTGTTGGTTGTGTTTTGTGATTTGGAGTGCGTTTGGTTGACGCCATCAGTGGCTTCTGCTGCACTTTCGAGCTGATGGGTTTTGCGTGCTGGTTTTCAGGCGACGAGGGTTTACTGCTTCGTCCACCAGGTCCCCGTCTGTGGCATGTGCATATGCTTTCCGGAGCATCAGCTATGCGTGGTGAGTAGACTTCTCAACTTTTCGATCGTTGCCTCTGCCTCAAACAAAGGGCATATAGAGTTAAAAACTGGTTCTGGTTCACTCAGAATAGCAATTGAGCTACTGTTGTGGTGTCCGGAATTATCACTTCTTTATATATACTGTTACCTGGATCTAGTCCTCTGCAACTTTGTCCATCTCATCCACCATGCTTTTACATCGTTTTGGTTTTCCACATGTGACAATGAGCTTGTTGGTTTATTGTCAATAGTAATGAATACATTTTACTTATATTACGAAACATAAAAGGAACACAGTATGGATGCTACTTTTACAGTCTGAGGGAATAGATAATCTGGGTTCCATGGCAAGAAGCTAGTCGCACAAGTTTTTTTGTTTTGCTGGTGCCTCTGCTGGAATAATATCAGCTTTTTTGGATGCATATAATGCTTTTTAAGCACCTTTTAAGGACTATGCTTATGTCTCAGGGGTTTGGTTTTGGGAATCTGCTCTCTATAATGCTTGCATTGTCTTTTGTATTTAGCTTGTCTTATTATCCTTTTGCCTGATTCTATCCATGATTTATTGGGTACAATGCTGATATCCCCAGGACATGAATTGATGGTCTAAACTATAATTGGTTTTTGGAAATCGAAATATTAACTCAGATTTTTAAGTGGTAAACATTTCAGTTTTTCATGATTTCGTCGTCGATCGTCGACTAGGACCCACCAGTGACGATTAATTGTCTCCACCAGGTCGATTAATCGCCCTAGTCGAGCCTGGTCGTCCAGGGTGTTTTAGAGTATATACTCTAAATGTACTATATATATAGCTCTCTATATATGCTATATTGTACACAATAAAGGAAGCATCAAGACTGCATTAGTGTTTTAGGGTATATACAAAAAAAGATACTATATATATATATAGCTCTCTATATACTATATTATATACGTAAAGCGAAGCAGCAAGCCCAGCAGCCCACATGCCAATCAAGCAAAACAGGAAACTGGTCGTCCGGATTAGTCGCCGATTAATCGGACTGAATTGTGTTTCTCGGTCGAGCTGGTCAGGTTAGACAACCTAATCGAACCCTTCGACCGAATTAGACGACTAATCGCGATTAATCGGACAACCAGAAATCATTTTATATGTCCATAATCTTGGGCAGGTAATGAGATCGGCATGCTGCTTGCATTTTACCTTGGGTTCTTTTTTTGTATTACATTTGAACTCAGATGGGTGCCAGCATTACATATGTTTCCATTTGTTTTTGCCACCAGAAAATTCAAAATTTGATGTAACATAACTAGTAACTAGTGGATGTCGTGGCAAAACCCAAATTCTTTTCTGTTGCTCTTGTTAGATCGCCCTCAACACGAGAAACATGCTTAACAGAAAAAATATGTACTTGTCCTCATTCTTGTGTACTTTGCAATGCTAATGTTGAAGAGATAGTGGAACATCTATTTTGAGTGCTACTTTAGCTCCTGGTGCTGGAGGCTGTTAGACATTGGCTGGAAATTTTCCGTGCCTATATACTAGATAGGCTATTGCTGGGAAGACAATGCTTGAGCAAGCCATCAGATAATCATTGTAGCTGTTGGTGGCAATTGGACTACAAGAAATGGAAAAATCCTTGTTGCTATTGAACTGGAAACGACTCCTTGGAGAAACCTCTCCTTAGGGACTGATTTTTTTTCTTTTTAGCCTTTTTTTTATACAGTGTTTTCTCTTTTTGTACAGACTTATGCCTTTATAAAATGAGTTCAATAGGGATGTTCCCCTCCTGTTTGCTCAACAAACATAACTAGTAACATCTATCTGCAAATTAGTGTCTTTGCAAGTCTGTTTTGAAAGGAATAAACTAACATCTGTCTTGTAGGTGAAAAACTATGCTGAATGGGTTGTTAATTCTGAGTATGACTGGCCACAACACTGTTCATCTTGCAATTCAGTTCTCGGGTGGAACTGAAGAAACAAACACGACTGGGTTTTTGCGTATGTGTTGTTGTCAATAGAATGTTTAAAGTCACTCATTTTATAATGCCATCTTTTATTTAGCATAACTGGTAATTGCTTTTTGGTATCCTATAGATGTGATGCACACTAAATGCTTGATATCGCATATCCAAAATTTTCCTTCTGAAACAGCACCAGCTGGATATGTCTGCCCCTCCTGTTCTGCACCTGTAAGTTGAAACCAGTCTCCCTCTGCATGCAAGCACATTCTTTGATTTTTTGAACTATAATAATAATTCTCCTAACAGATATGGCCACCTTCAAGCATTAAAGATACAGGTTTCGCGCTCACACTAAACTGAAAGAAGTGATAGTCCAGGTTAGATCCTTAAAATCTGTTCCTGATTGTGCAGTCAAAACCACTAATTTCTCCTTGTAGTCACAATATTTTTATGTTACTTCATGTCCAATTGTTAAAATATCTGCAAGTTAATACTCTATGTTCCAAATTGTAAGTCGTTTTGACTTTTCTAGGTACATAGTTTTTTTGTTATGAACCTTGATATATGCTATGTACATAGTAAAAACTACTTCATTCCAAATTTATAAGACGTTTGGCTTTTTCTAGATACATTGCTTTCTACTGTGTATCTAGACATAGTGCATAGCAAAAGTTATGTATTCAAAAAGCCAAAATGTCTTACAATTTGAATGGGCTGGAGTAGGGATTCATTTCATACATTTTTTCATTCCAAGTGCTGGTGCTGCCTAATTTCCATTTTTTTATGAACAAGGAAATTTGGAAAGTGGAAAATATAATGCAGAAGTCAGATTACTCCAAATTATATACCAGATGATCTTGACTTTTGGTATTATAATTTTCTGATGGCTTGATTCTTCTACTTATTAACAAAAATTTCTATGCTTATTCATGTACATTCGACTGTAATGTATGTTTACTGCAAGAGATATTTTTTCCAGTTCTGATACCAGACTGATAATGCTTGCACTTATCTGGCATGTTGCAGACTGGATTGGAGAAAAATGTATTTGGAAATCATTATGTGACAATAGCTAAAGCTGATACCGACACCTGCTTTTGCATCAGATCCTCTCAAAATTTATCCAGTACTGATGATAGAGAATCTAATAGTGCAAATTCAGCTAAAGATGCAACTTTTGCCATCAACATTACATGCTGGAATGTACTCTTCGGCTGTAGGATCTGAGACAACTATTCATGTTGAACCAGAAATTGTTGAAATAGAGGGTCCTGTATTAACCCAAATTTCAGAACAGGAATCCAGTTTCATCAGAAGTCCAAGTCCACATGGGGTAAGTCCTCAGAAATCCCTGTATTTTCTTCTTTGTTACTTATGTTTGTCTTCTTTGAGATTTGCTTATTCAGAGCACAGCAATCCTATTTCATTGTGTAGCCTGGTGCCATGACAAAAAAAAGGTGCTACTACTGTTGATAGACAAAATTCTGAGATTTCTTATTATGCTGATGATGAAGATGGAAATCGCAAAAAATATACTAAAAGGGGTAAGCATGCAATTGGCAAGTTGATTTTTGTCCTATTATCTCTTCCATACTGTATTTAAAATTCGTTTTATGCTATAATTTGGTCACAGATGACTTAAACTAAAAGGGATTTTGGTGTTTCTGCCACCAAGTTGTTCCACAGATGACATAACCACTGACATTTACAACACCATTGCAGTGTGACACTGAGTAGCATTGCCAAAAACACCTCTAGTGATTCGCGCCTATTTATTTAGATAATGCTGTCTGGAAGATATCTATGATTGATTTTGTAAACATGTTTCTGTGGTTGAAACCTGGCTGAATTTGGAATTTTGGTTCAGTTGACACTTGAGCATTACTTTGTTCTCTGTCCTGCAATAAGCAAATATGAAAAATCCTAACTTGTTTGAAACTCTGCACCTCACAGATATGTATTAAAGCTGGATATATGATAACATTAATACTGGGATAACCAAATAACATTGTTTTCTTTACCTTGTCAGCTTAAGCTTGAATTTAGCTCAGGCTCATCTTTGTGTTATTTGATGCTTACATTTACTTTATAGGTACATTTCGTCACAAATTTCTATGCGATGCTGCTGCCTTTCTGGTCTAGTGCACTGCCAACGCTTACCAGTCACAGCACCATCAAAAAAGATGGTGATGCTCCAGATGGAGTCGACCACCATCAGAGATCATCAGAATGGATCCCACTAAGATCTTACTTGCAATGGCTATCCTGTAAGCCTTCCTCCATTATTTTATTATTCTGGTTATATGCCTTCCCACCATCCCTCTCACCCTTAATGATGCTTTTCCTGATTATCAGTAAAGTAGGACAAGTTTGCCTTTTTTTCCCCTGACTGCATGCTGTAACGAATGTACCCTTTTTCCTGGTTAGCAGTGAAGTAGGATAAAAATTTTGAGTTACCTTTAAAATAGCATATTCCTATTTTCTCATGGACATGCATAAAATCTATGTATTTAGTAGATGAAAACAGTTTTTGATTACACAGTTCCTTGCATAATCATAAGAGATGGAGAACAGTAACTGACCTGAAATGATGTATTAGAGCAGGCATTATAAAAATATGTATCTTGTACTCTGAACCAATAACATGTATTATAAAAGCTGCGTTGCCACAAGTACTTCAAGCTGTCAAAAGGCAAAAAAGGTACAACTTTTCAGTATGTCTATTATAGCCTATTGGTTCTCACCTTACTAAACCATATAATAATTCAGAAAAGGGCATTCAAATTAGGATTTGACATCTAATCAGTAGACTACTGACAGTAGTGATATTGGTATCACTTGGTGATGAATTATGGCCAAGGCCCAAAAGCCATCTAAGAGCATCTCAAGAGTCTTTCTAAAGTTTACTCTCTAAATCGTCATTTGAGTAAAAAATTATTTTTATCTTTGGTTTCAAGGGATCCTGGCTAATGTATCCCAAAAAAATTGTTGTTGCAGGGGCATGTATACTAACTTTGATAGAATACTCTATTACGGTTGTCTGTGAGTCTTTCTGAAAACTTCCTTGAGGATGGGACTCAGTAATCTTGCCTTCCTGTATTATGCTTTATTCCATTCAAAGGGTTTGACCCCTCCCTGTAATTCTTTTTTTTTTTCGTTTACCCTTTCAGGGTCTTTTTGGTGGTTTGAAGGTGGGATAGTGGTTAGTTACATAAGAGTTATATAGTAGACTGTTTCAATATTCTGATTCTTGCTCATGTTTATGTGACCAATGGTACAATATTGTATTATCCACATGAGAAGTCATAGAAAATTAACCCCATGGCAGTTTAAGCCGGGCTAGCTCATCTGTAGCGTCCCTGTCCGGGGAAGATGGCTAAGGCTCACTCTACACCACTAGCTAAATTAGCTCAAGACTTTCATCCTCCTTCGTGCAAAGGATCCTTGCGGAGTTGAGGCTGGAGCTTTTAAGCTGGCTTGGTTGCTCATAGATTCAGGATATGATATGGTAGTATGGTACTAAACGTTGTATCATAGCCTGCTTGTTGGTATAGAACAAAACTTGTAAAAAGATGGCAGCCATGCCCGGGCAACATTTTCCCTGGTAAGATGAAATACTCATTAGTGCAGGAAATACTTTTGTTGGCTCTTATCAAAGCTAAGCTATATTCATATGACCATGTTTCTCTCAATAAAACTTATCTACCAACATTATCAGCCCAAAAGCATCAGCTGAACAACCAGGAGACGTATGTAAGAACTTGCCTTGTGGCTACTAGAAACCAAGACACCTTGAAAGGAAATAATTACTCAGGGGTGGTTCAGAACATGACAAGGTCATCCATCCATCAATGCAGATTCGCCGTGAAATCTGCTAATCCGCTAGCTGCCTCCCTCCACATGTCTTTGTCCCAACTCCGGTCCCCCAACCCCTAAATGGTTCTACTGTCTCGAAACATTCCTTTACATTCATACGCCTTGGTCCTCATGCCCTGCAGAGCGCTTGTCCAAAATGTTTCCCTGTCTCCTAGTTAAAAGCTTGTCCAGATTCACTATAAAAATATTGTTAGGTTTTGAGGTAAAGCTTCAACTAATTTACTAGAACAAACAGAGGCAGGCAGTGCAGATTGAGTCTGAGTGATTTATCCAAGTGTAGGAAATCTCCGAGGACAGATCTGTAGTCCATTCATTCTAAATTGTAAAGTCATTATACAAATTTTCGGAGAGTGAAACATCTCATGTTTCACAAAAATTTATATGATGTGAATGATAATAGCATTTAGGATGTCAACTAAATATAATTGACTTTTCAAGATTAATTATACTTTCATAAGATATATCTATTTGATGTCACACATCTTTCTAATTTTTATAATTTTGATCAAACTTGAGATGCATTAACTCTTTAAGATTTCTTAATTGACTTAACATTTGGAAGGGAGGGAGTACTATTGTATACGTAGTATCTTATTCAATGCACTGGCTTTTTGTATTTACTGGCACCCTGCCTGAAAAATTTAGGCCTGAAAACACTGTTCAATTAAAAACATTTGTAGTATGTTTCGTTTGTTTGTGGTAATATTATGCTACCATGATATAACTAAGGCTGAAAAGCATAGATGCCATGATATAAATAAAGGCACGATTAGTTTTTTTTTTTTTACCTAAATTTCATCTTGGCCTAAGCATAACGTCTTTGAAGCGCGTTTAATGTTTGATGTGATGAGATGTGACCAGAATGCGAGAAAATTTTGGAGGAAAGTTGGGCTTCTAAACGCACCCCCAGCCTACTTGCCCTGGGCCGCAGTCAGTCTCTGCTCATCTGCCAGCAGCCACTGCCTAACCATTGTTCCACGGACCACAGCTGCTTCTACTAGATACTTTGCACAACGCCATGGACTGCTCTTTTTTTTTCCCTCGGGAACGGGTAACCCGTGTTTCAATTAAAGCCATGGCCTGCTCTTAGCTGAGCTGTCCATCCATGACATGTCCTTGTTCTCAGCCATTTGTGCGGTGTTGCTCTTCTTCCTCTGTTTTGGCCAGATGACGAAGAAAAGAGTTGCTTTGGGAGGGCACCTTGTGCTCCCCCACCAGGACGAGTCAAGGTGACCTCGGTGCCTACCCATTTAGCTTTCAGAAGCTCTGTAAATTCACATATGGCATTCTTTCATCTCCATCAAATCTTAACCACGCCATCATTTTTTTCACACATCTACAATACATGCTGCTGCGTCTCAAGTCTGAACCGGTGCCAATTCTCATGTCAGATCAAGGGGAGAAGCAAAACCTGGGAACGAGATATAGACAGGGCTGCAGTTCAGGTCCAAACTTGCTCCTCCAAAGAAGAAGAAGACATGGAAGAAGTACCTGACGTTCCTGTCAGGATTTCAGAACAAGATGAAGCACAGAAACCAGACGCCAGGGCACCCGGCACCAACGGCTTCAAGCAGGGCAGCCCGAAGCGGTCCAGCAGCGCAATGCTGGAAGAGTGCGTCAATCTGGTCCGCGTGATCCGGCGCACGGCGGCAGGTGCTTTGCGTCTGCGGAGCGGCGGGATGAATGACGAGCTTGCCTTGTTACATGCAGCTTGACCAATACTGGTGAAGGCCTACAGTCCCATCTACCTGGTCACGTAGACGTAACGATTCGCCCATTTCCGGAATGAAGTCTCTGTTCCCATTTCTTGTGCTATTGTGCTGGGTCGTCAATCACGTCATCGTCCGCTGGCAACCTTCTTGGTTGCCGCACCCTGTCCAATCATATATCTTCAGAAATTTTGGTACCAATGCATGTACAATAAAGTGATCTGGTTTGGTTTCCCCGTCGTCCTTTACCACGTTTGAGACTTTTGTTTTGTTTACGTCGGATTGGAATAGTCCATGAATGGTTCCAGGCGGGGAATGAGTGAATCCTAAGCGATTCAGTTGATTTTAGATTCTTCCGTTCTGAACCTCGTAGTCTTTTATATACAAAATGAGCGGATTCAAAACCGGATCGATCAATGCGTCCGCGTCCATGCATTTTTAGTATGAACGGGATTGCCAAAGCACTAGATCAGACGTCAATCTGCGAACAAGGCCTGCAGGATGATATAATCACATGAATATCTAACACGAGCTATATATACTATGCATCTGTAAGAAAAGACATTATAGCGCCAGCATGGATGTCGATCATAGATATAGCGAGGAGTGCACAGCACAAGCTTCCATGCACACAAGTACATCATAAATCATAGTACATAATAACATGAGCTGTTCATTGATTACATACAGCAGTGAGCAGTTGTTATTATCATGGACAGGAGCAGTATATACTTACACAAAGGATTAAACGAGAGCTCAATCCTAGTACAATAGACGATTCGTCTTTCTTTCCCATTTTATTAGGAGTAATGATTTTCAGAGTATATAATATCATATCATAGTAGAGCAAGCTTTACTTTCTCAATTATGCAATGGTTTCGTATGCAGATGGGAGCAGCCTGGGGACAGGACGAAGCATCAACGGCACGGCCCGCTGCAAGAGCAGAGTGAGTGCCTCCTCCATGTCGAGGTCGCCCGGCGTCTGCCCGCCGGCAGCTCCCCAGTCGAAGGCGTGGACCAGAGTGGCGCAAGCGAGCCGACCATGCGTGCCCCCAGCTTCGGCGGGCACACTTCTTCGCCCAGCCCCCTGAATGGTATGAACCCATACCCATACTCATACCCGCGTACCAGCCTGCCACCCAGGAAAGGAAGCTAGAGCCAGAACTACAGCAGCAGGTCGGGCCACAGGGGCCGTCCCCAGGCAATCCCCAGACGTTCACCAGCGGCTCCCGAGCCCTTGGGGACGTGGAACCCGGCGACCTCGCAGTCTGGGCGGCGACGCGGGCAGCATTGTCGACGGGTGCAGGCGGAAGGTCTCGCCCGGCGACGGCGCTCAGAAGGCAGCCGCGGGAGGTCGCGCCTCGAGCTCAGCTTCCGCGAGCGCTCACGGCGTCCGCTACTGCTGTGCCCTCCAGGATCTCACGGGTGCCGGACCAGCTCCGACAGCGCACCACTCGCACGTGATTGATGTTGGGTCGCCCGCCACCAGCAAATTCTGGTGAAATGCAAATCATGATGAATTGCATGAAACATTAAGCATGTCTCTTTTGATGCTAGATAGAGAGGTTCTTCAAAAATACCGAAACGCGCGACAGAGTTTAATTTGACTGACTTCGGCCGAACGCCCAAAATTTTGTAACCAAAAACATATTTCTACAGAAAAACCCCCAAAAATTTTACTAATTCTATCTAGAATTTTGTTGAAATTTTAAAATTTACGCGCACCCTTTTGTTTCCCTTTGGCTTCGCCACTGTATACATGCAAGATACTATTTGGACTTAGGATGAATGTTACTCTTTAAGGTCAATGGATGCTGCTAGACCGGCTGGTCAAACTTGCTCTGGATGGCAGCCCTCACAGCCTGTTGTGTTCGATGCAGCTTTAATCTGAAAATGCTCCAAGAAGACGCACATGCTAACCTACTAAGCCTCATGTTATTTGCGCAGGGAAGAAAGTAATGCTAGGTGTTTGCGGAGAGCAGAAAACTCACCGAGAACTCAAGAGTGCTTTTGAGCGCCTTAGGGTGCAGTGATCGATGTGGTCACTCTGGCGACCCTTTTCTCGGTGCAGCTCATCCTCCACCATCGTCAACTAGCAAGCCCAGCAGGTGCGCGCTTCTCGATCACCTGCTGGTAAACGCTGCCACCTCTATCTGCATTGGTCCCACGTTCATCATGCGTGATACATCGTACGCCGGCCGGTGTAGCTTTCAGCTAACTCTTGCCCACCACGCCCTGCGGGTCAGCCACCGAAGCAGCTGGCACATGAGTCACCGACGTTGGGCACGCCTCCCACCTGAATCACCTGAGCGCGACCTCACTGCACGCGTGCGCCGCCCTCGTCACCGGCGCCGGGCACGCGGCGCCCGACCAGCGCTTCCAGCGCGCAGCGCGTTCGTCGTGCGAACATTCACCTCGTCCCCGAGCGCCGCTGTCGGCGGCGGCGTGCGCGTCGAGGCGGCGCTTGCCTGCGCACGCGATTTGCGACCTCGCCATGAGCCGCGGCCTCGCTCCCCGGACGGCCCACCCGGAAGTCGTCAAAACGCGCGCAAGAAGAGTTTCCGCGCTGCGCACTGGCGCGCACCGGGAAGGGTCCGTATGGCGCGAGCACACGACTGTCCTGGTTGTGCGCCATGTGCTCGCCGCCGGAGCGAGGCGGCCGGCTGCAGTTGGCGTCGTGGGTGCGGAGGAACTGCGCGGCGACGGCCGCTGATCGGCCACCCACCGCGTTGGCGCTGCCGAACCGCCAGCGGCGGCCCGTACTGGTAAACTACTCGTGCGGCGTCTGGTGCGTCTTGCCGCCGAGCGGAGGCGAGGTTTGCCGCTTGCGCCCGCCACCTCAGACCGGGCGGCGGTGATGCACTGCCTCTCCACAGCTTCAGGCACGGAGGAAGGAGTGAAAGCGTGCAAAGGCGAAGCTGAGTGGTGGAGGTAGAGATCCCTGGCCGTGGCAGAAGGGTCGAGGCAACGTGCGCATGCAGGAAGAGCAATGCATGGTTTACATGCACAGCAGCATGTCTATGAATGAATCATCTCTCATCTGCACCTCGACTGAGGATGGCTTAGATAAGAGACCGAGCTGTCCGGATAAAGAGGTCTCTCATGGTTCTGTTTTTCACATGGTGAGGCGAGTTGTGCTATTAATGAGATCGTAAGCTTAGTTTATGCAGGCTAGTGTTTCTCTATCTAATATAGAAGCTAAATATATAGGAGGATCTCGAAGCTTGTAAAGAGCTATTTGATTGAGAGGTTTGTCTCTCGATAATGTGACAGACTCCACTTCTCACATTGTGTATATATATATCGTGATGGCCAGGAGGCGCTATTTGTCCAACTAGTTAAAGAATCAGATATTTCACAGACAAAGTACCATTGATGTGAGATATTATTTTTATTTAATTGAGGTGGCATTTAGTTCAGCGTGATGTTTGTCGAGGTAGTAAGTACTAGTAACCAATCCTGCAATAATGTTGACTAAAAGCCCCATGCTTAGAGCTAAGGAATCGTAATGACCAACTTAGTTCGAATATTATTATAGTTTTAAGTCTTGAGTGAGGGTGTGGTGTTAATGATTATTAAGCAATTCTTATTATTAGAGTGGGTTGGTTGATGATACTTTATTTGTTATA